>CAUYQV010064884.1:0-13224 GCA_963574575.1 Galagoides demidoff
GGCCCGGGCTGGGGATTCGAACCTGCCACCTTAGGTGTATGTGGCTGGCACCTTAGCCGATTGAGCCACCGGTGCCGAGCCAGTTCTTGTTCTCTTAATGGTGATAGATTAACTCTAGTTTGGAAAAGAGGTAGGCTGGACCAAATATTGCAAACTAAAATTTCTTTCCTTTTTTTTATTTTTTTTGAGACAGAACCTTAAGCTATCCCCCTGGGTAGAGTGCCATGGCATCACAGCTCATAGCAACCTCCAACTCCTGGGCTCAAGTGAGTCTCCTGCCTCCACCTCCCAAGTAGCTGGGACCACAGGTGCCCGCCACAACGCCCGGCCATTTTTTTTTTTTTTTTTTTGGTTGCAGCCATCATTTTTGTTTGGCGGGACCGGGCTGGGGATTCGAACCCGCCACCTTAGGTGTACATGGCTGGCGCCTTAGCCGATTGAGCCACAGGCGCCGAGCCTAGAGATGGGGTCTTGATGTGTTATTCAGGCTGATCTTGAACTCTCAAGTGACCCTCCCAACCTTGACCTCCAAAGTTGCTGGGATTACAGGTGTGAACCACTATGTCTGGCGCTAAAATACATTTGGACCCCCCTAAAGGAGCTATGCCTCCCCTCATCCTTGGGCCTTCACAGAGGGGGCACCCCAGCTTGGAACAGTGGGCTCCTCAGTCTGATTTTCTAACCAAGGCTTTAATATCAGCCAAGGGAGCACTTTCTCCTGAGTCTTCCCGGATCCCAGCTAAAGTCGGGGGTCCCCTCATTGCATCTGTCCTCTCCTTTTCATGCTCCACAAGGGCCAGTGCTTCTGTCTATTTGGCCTGCTACTGAGTTCCCGTGTCCAGAACAGCACCTGACACACAGCTGACACTCAGTATCTTTTAATGAAGAAACTTCCAGTGGTGTGCATTTGTGGGGAGGTATCTGTGAGCACTCACTCCTGCCTCCTACCAGCCCCTCACTCGAGGGTCCTGGGGTGGCAGCCATGTTGTCCTGACCCGATGCTCAGGGCAGCACCTGCTGCTGCTGCTCCAGAACTGCCCCTGGCCTTTGTTCAGCGCTGGCGCCATTTTGCAAAGGAGCCTCTGTCGCTAACCGGCAGCTACCACTTAGCCTGGCACCGGCTTGCCTCAGTGGCCCCGCAGACCCTTCTGTACAAGCAGTTGCAGAAAAACTACAACTCGCAGGAAGGGCTGGCTGGACCAGAAGCAAGGCCAAGGGCCAGGTAGGTAAGGCAGACAGCAGCAACAGGACTCACGGCTCCTCTCCCCAGCTGCCTCACCCGCCTGTTCTCTCTTTCCCTCTGCTGTGTCTTCCATGCTAATGCCTATCAATATGAGGTTGTTATTACTCTGCTGTGTATTATCTTATCTAATCCCCCCTACTGACAGTCAGCCCTTGGGGGCAGATCTGACTGTCACCACTGAGGAAGCTGGGCAGAGCTGCCAGCCAGCGCAGGAGGGGCTCCGCCTCCGTGCCAGGCACTCCTCCCAGCCCAGGGTCTGTGCAGCCTATACTGACAGCTCAGCATGAGTCTGCCCACGGCAGAAATGGTCCAGATGACCCCTCTCCCCTGGTGAGAAGGGACCGGCCCCCTTACTGCCACATTTTTCTCTGCTTTTAATAAAAGATGCCCCCTTTCCTGGCCTCTCGGTTTTGGAATAGACACAGCTTCCTTCGGGTATCTCCTTCCTAATCAGGCGTCCATTCTGCTGTGGCATCTCCTGAGCTCTCTCTGCTGTGCCTGGGTGCACAGGAGACTGCACCCCTCTTTCCAGCAGCAGGAAGGCAGGTTGGAGAGGAGGAGGTAGGGAGTGGAGTGAGAGACCCAGACCATAAATGCCCCACCTCCCAGCCATGGCTGTGTCTGTCCCCATAGCAGACACAATGACTGCAGTCACCCAGGGGCCGAGCTGATCAGCTGGCCAGCCGCCTCCTTGGCATCTTTTCTCTCTGTCTCCCTCCCTTCTCTCACACACACACAGGACAGGAAAACAAAGCTGACGGTCCTTTCACTGCCCCCCAGCATCAATGACTCATGCTGAAACTCCCCCCTGGTTCCAGCGCTCACAGGCTGGGGACTGCCTGGTTTCACCACAGTGCGAGATCAAAGTGACCTGGTCAAGCAACCCCTTCTCAGGAAGGAGGACATTTATTTCCGTGACAAGCAAGTCAACTCCCAAATCATGATGCGTTTATGTTCTATGTCTCCAGCCGCCTGCTCAGTCTCAAAAACAAATTCCATTCCCAAAGAGGAAACGGGAAAACTAACTGGAAAAACTGTGACTGGGTCCTCCTGATGGTAAACTGAGTCACAGGGGTCCCTGGCAGATGTAAGAGCTCAATGCTAGGAAGTCTGGGGGTATCCTGACTGCTCCTTCAAGCCAGGACCTTCTGGTAAGTCTCAGCCTAAGTCCCAGAGAACTTCCCACATGTCTGCAGAGACAGCGTGAGGCTGCCAGCGTGGCCTCTCTCACTAGGGGACCAGAAATTGAATTATGACTGTGAGGTGCGGCCCACATAAACTCGGTGTCAGCCAAGCCCTCTCTGACCCTCAGGAAAGAAGAAAAACTGGCTCACATCTCCCTCTCCTCCCGAGTTCCAGCGTGGGCAGTTCCTTGGATTCTGCAGACTCACACTGGGGCCTCAGCCTCAGGCTCCCGATCCGCCCCTCAGGAACCCAGGTGTGGGCGCAGCTCTTCTTCAAGCACAGAGGTCTCATGCTCCTGGAGCACTAAGGAGTGCAGAGGACCCCGAGGGGCCAGGAAAGGTCTGCACCACCCCACCCCGCCCTGTCCCTCAGGCCTTTACCTCTTTTTCTATCTCTGTAGCAAAAATCAGGACTTGTCTCATACAGAGTGTTTGCTGGTTTCTCTGTTAACTTGGCGTAGGGACATCTAGGCCTCCACAGAACATATAAGGACATTTTTTATATATATAAAAAAGAAGCCCACGTCTTCTAAGCAATTCTGGACCAGGAGTTAACCTAGCATTTCCCACCTATGTCGCACATCCTAAAGTATACTGAAGGGGATGCTTCCACTTGAGAACTTATAAAGAGAAGCAGGAGGGCCTAGAAGGGTGCTTTTTGCTGAATAATAGGTGAAATAGGGTGTGTGTTGAGCACTCACTCTGTGCTGGGTCTTGGGAGCCTTTGCCTGAAGGGGTCTGTGGTGCAGTTGCACAGGGTGGATACTGAGAAAAGGTTAAAGGAGGGAAGATTAAGTAGGTGATCAAGTGGGTGGGTGGGTAGAAGGAAGCAATAGAGAAGGCAGGGATGAATAAACAGCACAGGGGCTAGAAGGTAGAACCAGCAAGCCAGCTCAGGGTCAGCACATCTTTATTGCTATTTGTAGGGAGCAGGTAGGAAGAGTAGTGTGAGAACCCACTCTAACCCCGAGTCGGAATGAAGATAATTTTAAACTAAAGACATTTGAGATTCAACAGATGCAGAAAGCAGCTTTTTTGGAGCCTCCTTTATCTTACTAAAGGCAGAAACTTCTAGGAGTGAGGTTGCCATAAATCCCCTGGGAGAGGGGGTAGGGGGAGCCTGCCAGGAGGAAGACGGAGAGACCACTTGCACCTGCTGCTAAAAAATGATTCAACACTCTTCAGAGATGGTAGGAAGCAGACTTGATTCAAGGGGTGGGCGCCGCAATGGGATTTTGCAGTGGGAGAGAGAGATTGAGCTCAACCATGAATGCAACTGGAAAAAAGTGGGGCTTTATAGCCAAGCAGCAGGGTAGGTGTCAGGGGTGCTAAGAGGAGGCACCAGAGGTGAAGGTTCTGGCTAAAGTGATCCAGCAGGATCTTGCTGAAGGCAGGCCAAGTGGTCAGATATCTCCTAGGGATGGTGGAGGATGAGGAGCCAGATTAGACATCGAGGGTGATCAGACAGGGACAGTGGGGGATTTCTGGCTAAACTAACTTAGGATTCTTGCTAAAATTGGGCAATGCAGAAATGACCACGGGGGTGCAAATGTCCAGGCCTAGCTGGAAAAGAGTCCAGAGATCCTGAATAGAATTTGGTCAAGGAGACAGCCTTTGTCACTGCATAAATAAACAGCATCATAAACTATCTCTTCTCTTTTGTTCCCCTGAAAGCCCATTTGTCTTTCCATTTGTTCTTCCCACAGAAGATTCTTCTCCTTCCTTTTCCCCAATCCCTGGTGGAGGGTAAACCCACCTCCAGCTCCTGAGGGAGCCCCTCCTGTTCTCCCCACTTGCAGATGAACAGACTGTCTTCTCCTGTTCATCTATCTGCTGTCAGTTAAATTCTAAGTCCTCCCAACACAAAACCTAAGTGTGTAGAGGACAAGTTTTTCCCCCCACTACTATAGTTTGATGCATCACTTTGAGAGTCATCTCTAAGAAATCTCTGGGAAGGCAGACATTTGACCTAAGGGCTTATTAAATCTCAGAGGCAGCCAGCCACCTTGCCCTTGTGCAGGGAGAGAAATCAGAACAGCCATGATCATCTTGAATTTGGAAAATGGGGACAGGCAGGCCATAAATATTTGCCATGAAGACTCAAGATGGGAAACTGTGGTCCAAGTTTACTGCCACTGGGGCTGGGAACACGGGCCATGATTCCATCTGTCCAATCCCTCCTGGCTCAGGCAGAAGGCATGACGGGGCAGTGCCGGGATGTGGGACAGGCAAGGGAAAGATGACCTTTGCCATCCCTGTGCCTTCTGTTGGCCCAACCTGGCTGGGGCCACGCACAGTCTAAGAGCATAGCCGACAGCAAGCAGGGCCACCGTCAAAGGCAGCAACACTTCTAGTCACTCCCTTTGCACTTGCTCATCCATTCCTTAGTTTGTTCATTCTTTTCTAACAGTCACTGAGCACTGACCATGGGGCAGGCACTGGGCCAGACTCAGGAAAACCAAGACAGTTAGGAGGGTGCAATGCAAGGACCTTCCTATAAACAAGGGAGCCCCCAGCAGGGAGCTGCCAGTGGTGAATGCACAGCCACAAGAGCCCGGGCAGGAGAGTGGGAGAGTGACACCCGAGGCAGGTCTCAAGACAGGCTGTGACCAGGCTCTCAACATGTGTCATATGCGACTCAAACAGCATCTTACATCCAGCTCTGCAAAGGCACAAGTTCTCGTCCCTGTTCTCAAGGCGTCTGCCATCACGCTAACACCAGCCCCAGCAAAGTGACAGGGCCTGTTCCCGTCTCAAGAGGCATGTGCAGACACATTCACTTCCTTAGAGGGTCAGTGGTCACCCTCTGCCATACTCCCACTCTGGTGGGTAGTGAATGCTCACAGGAAGAGACTGAGGGAACTGGCACCATTCTAGATGCACATGTGACATGCTTAAGGCATTGATGAGGACAAAGCTGGAGTTCCATCAGTGTATGGTAAATAGAACGTGACGACCATGCCCATTGGAGCTTCTGAGTGGCTGAAAAGCAACAGCGAACAGGGCAAGGACTTCACATGGGCTAGGCCCCAGCCCCACTGCCTCCTAGCTGTGCATTGTCAGCTGTGAAATGGGATCATTGCTGCTGCCTCTGGGGTGGGGAGGGGGTGATTAAAGGAGACGCTGATGCCTAAGGCCTCACCCACTTGCCTGATGTGTCCACAGGGACCTCTCAGCACCCGGTGTCCCTTTAGCTCTGAGAGAAGCCCAGTTAGGTGCCCAGGTGTCTGGAGAAGGGCACAGAGGCCACTTAGGAGCCAGCTGGCTGATGTAAGGTGCAGGCTGACAATAGGATTGGAGGGACTGCTGGAGAGCAGAGCCTGGGAGAAGCACTGTCAGAAACCCCCCCTCCCCGGCCCTTGCAGCCCCCTCTGCTCTCTGGATGTCACTGACCCTATGCCCCTACTGGGCTCTGGGAGGCCCTGCTAATTTAGAGGAGTCATTTTAATCAATTAGATGAAGTGTGAAATGACTATTCAGCTCTGCTCAGGAAATGGGGCTTGTCGCCTTTGAGGCTTTACTGAAAAGGCCTTTTTTTTTTTTTTTTTTGAGACGGAGCCTCAAGCTATCCCTCTGGGTAGAGTGCCATGGCATCACAGCTCATAGCAACCTCCAACTCCTGGGCTCAAGCGAGTCTCCTGCCTCCGCCTCCCAAGTAGCTGGGACCACAGGCAACTGCCACAACGCCTGGCCATTTTTTGGTTGCAGCCATCATTGTTGTTTGGCAAGCCCGGGCTGGGGATTCGAACCCGCCACCTTAGGTGTACATGGCTGGCGCCTTAGCTGATTGAGCCACAGGCACCGAGCTGACTAAGCCTCTTAATTGAGGCCCATAAGCTTGTGCAATGGGCCCCCCTACCCCTAACAGCCTCTGACCCTGGAGAGGGTGAATGGTTCAGGACAAAATCCTTGACCTACCTGAGGTCTTCCTTGGGCATTCCATTCTGACCTTCCTCACCACCAGAGTGCTCAGCCCTTCCTCTGGCACCTACAGCCTCACAGCCATGGGCTGAGCAAATAATTTAAACCTTACTGCCTCTAGGTTCTTAGCAGCTGTGAGCCCTTACTGTTGCCTGGTGGTTCCAATCCTTTCTTCTGGAATATTCATCTCTGTCCGTGAACTGTATCACCAAAAGGTGTAAGTGCTGAGGCCAAGATCGACTTCTTTTTTTTTTTTTTAGAGACAGAATTTCATTTTATTGCCCTTGGTAATAACTCCAACTCCTGGACTTAGGCGATTCTCTAGCCTCAGCCTCCCGAGTAGCTGGGACTACAGGCGCCTGCCACAATGCCTGACTATAGGACTTCTGAATAGGTGAAATGCATTTCAACAACAGAGTCCCAAGCCTGAGGCTACCACAAATCCTCCTGTTCCTTTGTTTAGGCTATTTTTCTTTTTTTTAGGCATCTCACTTTGTTGCCCTCAGTAGAGTGCTGTGATATCACAGCTCACAGCAACCTCCAACACCTGGGCTTAGGCTATTCTCTTGCCTCAGCCTCCCGAGTAGCTGGGACTACAGGCACCCGCCACAACACCCAGCTATTTTTTTGTTGCAGTTTGCCTGGGGCCGGGTTCGAACCTGCCACCCTCAGTATATGGGGCCAGTGCCATACTCACTGAGCTACAGGTGCCACTCAACCTCAAACTTTTGGGCTTGAGTGATCCTCTTGCCTCAGCCTCCCAAGTAGCTGGGACTACAGGCACCTGACACAATGCCCGGCTATTTTTCAAGACGGGGGTCTCACTCTGGATCAGGCTGATCTCAAACCTGTGAGATCACACAATCCACTGCCTCAGCCTCCCAAGTGCTAGGATTACAGGCATGAGTCACCACACGGGGCCACTGTTTGTTTTTTGAGACAGAGTCCCATACTGTTGCTCAGGCATCATCAGAGCTCATAGCAACCTCAGATTCCTGTATTCAAGCGATCTTCCTGTCTCAGCCTCCTGAGGAGCTGGGACTATAGGCACCCACCATAACACCTGGCTGATTTTTCTATTTTTAGTAGAGACCAGGTCTTGTTCTTGCTCAGGCTGGTCTTGAACTCCTGAAATCAAGGGATCTTTCATCCTCCCAGAGATCTAAGGTTACAGGTGTGAGCCACCTTATCCAGCCTAGTGTAGCCTTTGCTCCAGCTGTTCGGAGTAGGCGGGGGTACTGAGATTTGTGTGGCAAGGGAGCATGGGGGGACTGATACTAACCACAGTAACAGTTTTGTGATGTCCAGAACTGCCATGTCCCTCAGTGGGCCACCAGTTCCCAGCCTCCCTGGTGGTTCTGGGCCATGTGGCCCAATTTCCAAGTTTCTGGGCCCACCTGACTACCACATTGGAAATCACCCAGGTGCTTACTAAAATTGAACATTCTTGAGTGGTTTCAGAGGAAAAGAAAGATCAGGAAATCTTTGTGCTAATAGGCCCCTTTGCCCCCAGGTAACTCTTCTAGCCAAAATTTGGGAACCATTACCCCACACCCAGAGCAGGGGGCAGCTCTGTGCAAAATGTCTATTTCCTTTTGTCTAAACAGCTCCCTCATCCCTGAATTTCTGCGTCAATGCCAGAAATTCAGCAGTAACAGCCCATTTCTCTGGTGCTTTCCACAGGGGAATGAGCCAGTGAAGCCTGAGGAGAAGCAGCCTCTTCTCAGGGGCCCCTTTCCAGAGGCCTCCTCCCCAGTAACCCCGGCAGGACCTTGCCCTGTGGGACTCTGGCCAGGCAATGTGTGAAAATGCCTGGCTCTAGGGGAAGGGGCCAGGGAAGGCTGGTGTCCTCCCCTTGGGTAATGTCTGGATGCCCCCCTGCCCCCCGGGCAGAAGCCCTGGGCCCTGTGGTCTCAGGCCTCTCAGAGTGCTGGCTGCACCCCCTTCCTCCTTGTCCCCAGGTCGGTAGACCCTGTGCCCTCCGCTGTGCCCGGTAGGCTTCTCTTGCCAGCCAGCATCTTTGGTTTTTATCTTTCAAAACCAACCTTGGCTCTTTCACCTTTTACATGAATACTTCCCACCACCCTGAGAGAGAATTGGTCCCTCCCTCCCTCCTGTGGTGGTCAGCTGTTGGCCAGTGGGCCCTCCTGTCAGCACCGCAAAGTCCCCCCACAGGCCTCTCTTCCGTGAGCGGCTGCAGCGCTGAGCTGTGCAGGGAAGTTGGATCTTATTTTAGCTCTGTGGTCAGGAGGTACTTCAAGGCCTCTTTTCCTTTGACATAGATTGGGGTGGGTTTTCTATTATCTTATTTCAGAAGCGAGTAGACAAGCTCAGTCATGACTTTAGCACTTTAATGGGGACAGGGCCCATTACTCTCTACTTTGACATGAAATGTTTCCCCTAATGCTAATTGCAACTTGCCATTATTTGCAACTTGCTAATTGCAACCTGCCATTATTTTAACATCCTTGGAGATGATGCTGAGTGGGACCAGGAGGTGTCTGTGAGTGTTTACTGATTGAGAGGATCTAAAATCCTTGTCCGTTATGTTAGGGCAAGTATGAAATTAAATAATTGGCCCTGACCCAACACTCATCTGATAGGTAGTTCACCCTCACCATCTGTATTTTCAGATCGAATGTAAGTTTCACACTGACTCCATTCCTATTCTGTATGGCTCGTCACTCGGGGTGAAATTTGATGGGTTCTATGATGTGCCCCTGCTCCAGTGACAGATGTTAGTATCCAGGCAGGGCAGGGTATGAAGGCAAACAGCCTGGGGACAGGGAGGAGGAGGCCTCGGCTTTTCCCATCCAGGGCATCAAGGCACCTCTGCAGACCTGCTCCTCCCCTCCCAGGCTGGGGATTCACTCAGGTCAGGTCTGCGGCCTGAAAGTGCAGCTTGTGCCCTCTTCCTTGAGCCCCTCCTCTGGGGAAGGGCACCGCAGGCCCACAGCTGATGAGCTGCCCTCCCTGTACCCGCTGCAGGCCTGCACAGGTCAAATTCCTGGGTTCAAGCAGCCCATTTGGAAAAAGGCAACCCATTGTCCAGATGGACATTGCCCAACACACATGCCTCAGCCCACACCTCCGCAGCTGTCCACAGTAGCCCTGACCCCAGGAAAGTCCCCAAGATTTGAAGGAAAAAGGAAAGGCAGATGAGGTACATTCTCCACCAGGCCCTTCCCTGGGGCCTTCCCAGAGCACTTTGTCCCTTTCTGGCTGCACCATGACCCAGCAGGTTGGATTGTGGGCCCTTTTTTCCTTTAGTAAGACTCTGGATCCTGGAAGGGGCTGCCTTGCCCCTCACCCTGGGATTCTAATGCAAACTTTTACCTCCTGGCTCCTCTTCAAGGGTTGGCTCATCTCCTGCCCCTGCACCCCACCCCTCCGTCCCCACACCTCCCCACAGCTTCTACCACACAGAAGGAGGCAAGGCCTGTGAGATGGGAAACTCCCCCTGCCACTGTGGCTGCCAGCTGAGTATAATTACCCCGCCTACTCCCACAGAGGTGACATTGTGGGCTTGCCAAGGCCCTGCCTTCTACTGTTTGCTGGCAGGTCCTCAGGGCAATTGAATCTCCCAGCTCCCTTCTGGGGGGAGAAGCAAGAGCTGAAAACAAAAGGAGAAGAGGGAAATAGCCCAAGTGTAGCAGTCAGAGGTGGGGCCGGTCTCCCCAGAGGTGCTGCCTGCCCTCAGTCATTCAGCTCCTGCCCTTGGCCATGTCCGGGCATCGCCAGCTATCAGCTGCCCTTGCTGGATGGGGGTTTCCGTAACAGAAGCCTCCGGGGCTGTTGGGGACTGGCCACAGGGCCTCAGCTGTCCCAGACAATATATTTCAAGTGGTTTTGCTTTTGAGGAACCTGCCGGGGACTTCAAGGGCCTCCGCTGGCCACAGCCCCAGTCCCCACACACCCCCTGGCTCCTGCCCACTCATTGCTGCTCCTGGGTGACTGTGGCCATGAAGAGCTGGGCAGACTTTGGCAGACATCCCTCCTTTGCCCCTGGAGGGATTCCAGGCTCTGCTGAAACTCTGGACGGCAGACAAATTCAAGGCTTGCTCTAAGGCCCCAGCTCCACCCTGTCCTTCCCCAGCAATGAGCCACAACGTCCAAATGCTGCCAAAGTACAACTTCTCTTCATGTGTCCTCTGAGGACCCCGCCCCACTGAAAGTAGCAAAGGCCTGTGGCTTGTGACTTCAGCAACTATGCAGAAGAGAACAGAGGCAAACTCTTCTCACTATTGGAGCAGCTATGGACAGCCAAGGGATCCATCTTGGTTCCCAACAGCTTCTCACCTCACATATCCGGGGTTCCACAGACTGTAGAAGGAGCCACGACTGTCCTCTCTCTTCTGCAGGCTGACAACCTGCCTGCCCTTCCAGCCTGAAAGTAAGGTCCATTGGAGGACCTAGCGTTAGACACTCTGAACACCTTACACTCAGTGAGAGGTGGATTTCTGGTTTTTTGTTTTGTTTCTGAAACAGTCTCACTCAGTCCCCCTGGGTACAGTGCCATGGCATCATAGCTCACAGCAACCTCAAACTCTGTGGCTTAAGTGATCCTCTTGCCTCAGCCTCCTGACCAGCTGGGACTACAGGCACCCTCAACAATGCCTGGCTATTTTTTAAGAGACAGGGGTCTAACTCTGGCTCAGGCTGGTCTTGAACTTGTGGGCTTACGTAAGCCACCCATTTTGGCCTCCCAGAGTCCTAGGATTATAGGCGCGAGCCACAGCACCCAGCCCGAGAAGTTGCTTTCTGTTTCATTCACTGTTATTCCCCTGATCCAACACACTGCGTGGCACAGGTGTTCAATAAATATTTGTTGAATGAATGAATGAAATGCCAACGTGTTTTTGAGCCTATGACCTATCCGCATCCTGTACACCAAAAGTAGGCTTGGATCACTTGATCACTCCGGAGAGTCACTTGGAAATGGCCACTCAATTCATAGGGGTCTTCTTACCACTGAGGCTGCTTCAGGCCAGGGCCTTACTTCCTTCATCTTAGAGATGTAACGTTGGTAAAGAGCAGTCTGGAGCTCACAGATGTCAGGTATTATCTATCGGCAGGACCCTGAAAGAGGCTGCTGACCACCCAGACTCCTTCTTTGCTGATGAAGGTCCATCTGCCCAGTGCTGGCCTTACAGACAAAAATTGGAAGCTTCTGGTCCCTTCCCCAGCATGCCTGTTTGTGTGTGTGAATGGGAGGGGCAGCCACTTCCTTTATGGTTTGTCCTCTCCCTTGGGTCCAGTTCAACTTGAACTTTGTCATTCAAGGCAGGACTGGAGACAGCAAAGGAGAGCTGATCCAGAATCTTCTGTTTCAGCGCTATTTCAGCCTCTCAGAGTTAGCATAGCAAGATGGCCTCAGGTGGCTGAGAAGTTATCCATGGGCATCCTGGAAGTACACTGAGGGATGCAAAGGCATGTCTGGAAGGATGTTCTGCCGGGTCTACCTGCTCAGGAGAAGAATTGGGGACACGGGAAACAGAGCCAGAATTGGAAGAGGTGGTGATGGTGCTGTGCCCTGGCGTCCTCCACTGGCACTGGGGAGATGCCCAGCCTGAGACACGGGTCCTGACCTAAGAATGAGTCTCATCCCCGCCCCCAGGAGGAAGGTGGCGTGGCCAAAATGCAGAAAGGAAAGGATTTGCAGTCAGGAGCTTCCTCCCTGGGACCAAAGGCGGTGGTGTACCCCCAAGTAACCCAGGCTCCCACAGGTCCTGCTGCTTCTCAGGTGTCCTTCCTGCCTTTGTCCCTCTCATAGATGCCGTCGCCTGGAGCCCCTGAATGGTACCCTTGACACGAGTCCCTTCTCTAACCACGCCTCATCTCGCAGTGAGCTGAATCTTCTGTAAAGCGCTCACTGCACCACCTTATCGTCTTATCCAAAACATCAATGGGAGGCTGGACACAGTGGCTCACACCTGTAATTCCAGCACTTTGAGAGGCTGCGACAGGAGGATCTTTAGGAGTTTGAGATCAGCCTGGGCAACATAGTGAGACCCCCCCATCTCCACAAAAAAGAAGAATTACCAGTCAGTGGCACACACCTACTTTGGAGGCTGAGGTGGGACAATCATTTGAGCCCAGAACCTAGGCGTTCCAACCTAAGTAACAGAGTGAGACCCTATCTCTTAAAAAACGAACAAACAAAAAGAAAAACCCTGGGCGGCACCTGTGGCTTAAAGGAGTAGGGCACTGGCCCCATATGCCAGAGGTGGCAGGTTCAAACCCAGCCCCAGCCAAAAACTGCAAAAAAAACCCAAAAAAACAAAAACAAAAACAAAAACCAATGGGTAGTGTTCTGCCCAGTGGGGAAAATCTCAATTCTCCAGTGTTATGTCAGAGCCTTTCTCACGTAGCCCAAACTGTCTTTCCAATCTTGTCACCACCTCTTCTTTCTCTGGTCAGTGTTTGTCCTTGAAATATACCATTTGTCCATCAATGCATTCATTTTTTTTTTTTTTGAGACAGGGCCTCAAGCTGTACCCCTGGGTAGAGTGCCATGGCATCACAGCTCACAGCAACCTCCAACTCCTGGGCTCAAGCGAGTTTCCTGCCTCCGCCTCCCAAGTAGCTGGGACCACAGGTGCCCGCCACAATGCCTGGGTATTTTTTGGTTGCAGCCGTCATTGTTTTGGTGGGCCCAGGCTATATTCAAACCCGCCACCTTAGGTGTATGTGGCTGGCGCTTTAGCCACTTGAGCCACAGGCGCCAGGCCAATGCATTCATTTATAATCATCATGAACCAAATCTGATAGGGTTGAACATCATTTTACCACTTGTGAAGGGGCAAGGACGGGGAGGTGACCCATACACCTACTAACAGAAACCAGAAGGTGACTCAACAGGCCCAGCATGGTCCT
>CAUYQV010064888.1:0-34802 GCA_963574575.1 Galagoides demidoff
CCTCCCAAGTAGCTGGGACCACAGGCACCTGCCACAACGCCCGGCCATTTTTTGGTTGCAGCCATCATTGTTGTTTGGCGGGCCCGGGCTGGGGATTCGAACCCGCCACCTTAGGTGTACATGGCTGGCACCTTAGCCGATTGAGCCACAGGCGCCGAGCCTAAGGCTGGGAATTCTGCTGGTTATATGCAGCATTCTATAAATGTCAATTAGGATAAATTTGTCAATGATGTTCAGATCTTCTCTGTCCTTATTTTTTTAATTTTCATACTCATTCTTTCTTCTACTGGGAAAAATATGAAGACCCTCATTATGATTATGAAACTATTTTTCTGCTCTTTCACTTTTTTTCCCCTTTATACATTTGGAAGCTATTCAGTGGTGTGTACAAGGACTTAGGATTGTGTTATCTGAAGACATCTTTTAAAAAATGTTTTGTTTTTAATTATTATGGATACTAATATTTATATATATATACACACATATAGGATATATGTAATGTTTTGATACAGGCATACAATGGGAATTAATCAAATCAAGGTAAGAGGGTATCCATCCCCTCAGGCATTTGACATTTCTTTTTGTTATGAACATTCCAGTTTTACCCTTCTAGTTATTTACAGTGTACCCCAGCTTACTATTGATTACAGTCACTTTGTTGTGCTATCAAATATTGTTCATTCTATATTCTTCTTAGTAAAGTATCTCAAGAATGGAAGAAAAAGTATGCAATGTACTAAATACTATTATGAAACCAATATATAGTCACCCACACTTTGATAAGAATGATAAAACACAACTATAGTTCAGAATGAAGGAGGGAAGAGAAGGGGGAGGGGAGGGAGAGGCTGGGAGGAGAGAGGGTTTTTGGTGGGACCTCACCTCATGTGCACAGTGCAAAGGTACATTTCAAAACTATTAAGAGTATAAATGTCTTAACATAACAAATAAATGAGGTGAAGTTTATGTTAACCAGTTTGATATAAGCATTCCACATTGTGTATCAAATCAGCACACTGTACCCCATAAAGGCATTAATGTACAGTTATGATTTAATAAAAGTAAAAAAGAAAAATAAATGTTTAACTTTACATTAAAAAAAAACACTAATATTTTTCGTTCTATTAATCTAACTATATTTTTGTACCCATCAGCCAGCCCCAGTTTAGCCCTCTGCTATTTTATTTATGGGGTCAGAGGGCCCCAAACCTTGGAGGCTGGCATATTAGATGCCCTCGGGCACCATGTCATGGCTACACCGTCTTTCTTTCTAATCAGCAGGGCAGTGGACATACCTTCATCTGGAGCAGGCAGGTGGGGACAGCCATGCGACTGATGCTGTCCGAAGAGGTTTTGATATCCACTCTCCAGTCCAGGTCAACCAGACGTGGCAGAGAGACTGCGGAGGAGACAGCCCAGCTCAGAGTTTATGTCACCCATGTCTACCAAGTTTCTGCCCTATGACAGGCAGCACTGAGGGCTGCACATGTACGATATGTTTGCTCTTCATTAGAGAGACAGATAGGGCCCAAGGCCCACAGTAAGTCACGGGCCTTCCCCATTGCTCTGTCACGGGCACTTAACACTGATCCACAGTGGCAGTGTCTCCAGGCTTCCTCCTGAATACTCAGCCCCCCACATCAGGACAGAATGAGAAGTGACACGAGGCAGAGAAGCAGTCATGGCCTAAGGCTTAGGAAATGTGGTGAGAGTGTTTGTTTTAGAGCTAATCAGACTGGCCTGAACAGAGATTCTACCACTTGTCTAACCTCACTGCCTTTGTTGCTCATCTGGAAACTGGGGGTGATCCGGGCCTAGCTCACAGAGTGTTGGGAGGAGGAACAAACGGCACCGTGACCGGCTCAGAGTAAGTATAATGACCTTTTGCTAACACGTAACGTTCAGTCAGTCTTTCAAACTAAATTCGATTACTGTTAATTTTTTTCCTAGCTGAAATACAAATATTATAAGTACATTACTTTCTGCTTTGGATATTTCTGTATTATTTTAACAATTAATAATGTTCATAATCTGAAAAAAATTAAGAAGTGAAATTGAAAAGAAACCATGTGACAGATTTTGGGTTGGGACTGGGATGACTGATTCACTTTGGTTTTTGTCTAAATCTCTAGTCACCTGGCAGATTTAGGACTGGGGCTGGGGGAGAGGTGGTAAGGAAGGAGGGGCAGATTTCTTAATACTCACTTTGATTTGCTTGGGCTTCAGTTCTCCAAGTAGATCTGTTTAAGAGGGAAAGATGAGAAAAAAATAACAGAAGAGGGATGAAACTGAGTCCTCTGATAATGAGAGGTGCCTCTGGACCCGGGGCCCTCCCGTGATCTTCACACCTATCATCATTTGCCATCTCAAAAAGACAATACAATGCTCCCTGCAAGAAACAATCTTTTGTTTGTTTTATAAAGCTCAGTGATGTTAAGGTAGTAAGTGTTGTTGGTCAGTTTTCATAGTTGAGGGCAAAAAAGAAGAAAAGGCTCAGTGCATTGCAATCTTACTGTGTTATTGTCCTCGGGGACAAAACAAAGAACAGGTCGCTCACCCTCTTTACTGAGTACCTGCTACCCAAAGGACTGCGCTGTCTGCAAAGACACCTCCAAACTGACCTGTCTAAAGCTGCAGCAAGTGGAATGAAATGTGGTGACGGATGAGAAAGTTCTTAGACAACAAAACTCTTGGTAAACAGGTGTTACCAGTTACTATTAGAGTATGAGAGAGGTCTGTTCAAGCCTTCTGCTGAGCAACAATATAATTCTGCTAATAAATTCTGCTTACATTATATGTGTTTAAAAGAATCTGCCCAGCCAAAAAAAATATAGAGATAATTCACAAAAGAAATAACAGTGACCAATAAACACGTGAAAAACATATCCAACATCACTAATGTCAAAGATATGTAAACTGAAATGAGCTACCATTTGTCATTAGTGGAACTGGGAAAAAAACATGAGAAAAAATTCTCCGTCAGAAGGCATGGGGAGAGGGGCACACTGCATCCTACTGGTGGAAATAGTTGGTGCAACTTTCTGACGACCAACTTGATATTAGGAGGCCAATGGCTTTAACATGACCATCACCTTTAACCCCACAAGGAAATAATTAAGCATACGACCAGCATTTTCGTTATAAATTGTTCGCAGAAGTGAAAAACTGCCAATAATCTAATGTCCAACTCTAGAAAGTCTTAAATTACAGATAATTTCTTCATGTAAAAGAATACTTTTAACCATTATCAGCACAGTGAAGTTAATTATTGCCCTGAAATGTCATTATTGCTAATATTGTGAACTGAAACTAAGCAGGTTAGAAAATGGCATGATCCCGTTTTTGTTAAAACCAAAAGCAAAACATGAACCCTCTCCCTATCTGCATAGAGAAAACCACTCCCAAAGCGCTCAGAGGCTCTCCATAAGGAAGTAACGCTGTGGGCCTCCCAGAGGTGAAGGTACAGGGGTCTTATCTTTTTTGTTTATCTGTGTTTTCCAATTTTTTAACAATGAAGTATTACTTCTAGAACAGGAATGAAAATAATGAAAAAATATAAAAGTTCTTTCTAGTTCTCAAGAAAAAGGCACTTACAGGTGTTCGAGGATGATTTTTGTCAGCAGGTTTTTGAGGTTTTGGTGAAAGTTTTCCGGAAAAAGAGCCAGAATCTCCTCGGCAGAAGACAGGTCCCGGAACACCACCAGCCTCGTGAGGTGGTGCAGAGCCTGGAGCAGCTGCAAAGTAGACAGGGACACACTTTAGCTACAGGGGCAGGGATACAAGTTCAGGACCAGGGGCCGGCGCTCCAACCCCCCAGTTGGACAATGCCAGTCATTCAACTGAATCGCAAGAGTCCAGAGGCTGCTGTGGCAGGTGCCGATGCCCCAACCACCCTGGCCTGCCTGAGTTCACCTGTGGCTTTACAGAACAGATGCAGCTGCCCCACCAAAGGAAGCTGTTGGCTTGCCAGAACTCTCTACTGTGGGCATAGGGTTAATCCATTCCTTTCCTTCTACTGAGAATCTGACCTTCAGTTAACTTTCTAGTGCAGTTTCCCTGGTAACCTGAGAGCAGCAGAAAGTCAGCGGAGTTACTAAGCAACACTGCATTGGTCCAAAGCCTCCGGACGGAGAGGACCGCACAAACACCTGGGAGCCTGTGACTCTGGGCTGCAGGCTCCGTGTGGGACCTAAAGTTGTGCTTACTGAACTGTGACAAGAGACACTGGTTCCTGTGGAGTGTGGGCTTTGAATCCAGGGTAGTGGGAGTCTTGTGTCCTTGACCCTATCCTGTCATCTGAGCGGGCGAAGAGAACAAACGGCTCCTGACAAGCTGTGTGGACTCCCACTGAAGAGGAACACCTGACCCTGCCCTGCTGACAGGCTGTGTTCCCCTCCTATGTCCTTCTAAGTGAACTGGTAGCTTAGAAGTATGGCTTACGGTGGTCTTGTAAACAGAATAACACTTAGCTGATCCTAAGAAAACTCTCTAAGGACTGTTTCTCTGCTGTAGAGCTTTCTCTGATGCCACTGGAGGTTGCTTGGCTGCAGAGAGACACATCCAGGAAGTGAGAGAAGGTGACTCTCCATCAGTGGATAATGGCGCAGCCTCCCTGCCTCTAGGGGAACAATGCTGCCATACTTTCCACTTGGTTTCTTACGGGATCCCAAGATGGAGACTCAGTTTTCCATGGGAGTAACTTCTCACTAACGTACTCTTTTATTGGCTTGCCTTGCTATCCTGTCTTGATTCTCCTCACTCCCTCCCTCTCTGTGCTTTCTAGAAGCACCTCTCAAATAACCACCAAGTCCTGGCTCCAAGGCCTACTTCTGGAGGAAGTCAAAGTAAGTCTACACTTCACCTGCATAATCCCGAGGCTGGCATTTACTATTCCACAGCTGCTTTCAATAAACAAAGCTTCAGCTTTAAGAAGGAAAAAAAGGCCCACTTATATAAAGAAACTCCAATTTTAAAAACACATTTGCCTTGGAAAGGTAAGGCTGTCCCTGCTATGTAACTTAATATGAGTCACCTTCCCCTTCCTCTTGGCCACCTGCTGAGATGAGGCGAGCTGAGAAAGAGACTCTCTGTGGGGAGAGGGATGTGACGGAGCCCAGCAGTACATACGAGAGGGATGTGACAGAGCCCAGCAGTACATACGTGCTAATCTTACTCAGGCCTCCAAGCTTCTGCCCAAAGACCCCCCCTCAAAAGTCTGCCCTACGCTATCCAGCCAACAATGTATCAACAGTGGCACATTACAGCTTGGAAAAGAAAATCACAAAAGGTTGGCTTTTGTCCACATTGTATTAAGTCTGACAAGAGAATGGTCAGGAGCTCTGATTCTGGGTACATTTCTCCCATCCATATCTCATCTATCAAAGGAAGAATGATGCAAAGATAACAACTTTGAAGTTCACTAACATTAAAATAATCATTCTGGGTTTGCTATTATGTCAACAGATGTTTCGAGGGAAATTTCCATAGAGACTAACAAGATGGCCAGGGCCAAAGGTGACTTCTGACCACACTTACTTGCTCCGCCTCCTCCCGGGTCACAGACAAGCTGGAACACGTAGTATCCAAGAGGTTTTTTGAGCCAAGGGCTGAACTGGAAAAGCTCTCTTGACACAGCTGCCTGACAACATCTTTCGAGGAGGCCTATGAATTCACAGATGGGAAAAAAACACACTCAGACTCTGGAAATATATGTTTTTGAATAATATTGTCTTAGTTATTGCGTCACACTTTTGAGACTTAAGACACTTCTGTTTCTGGGAAGATAGAATAGATGTACCTTTCTACTAAGTATAATTAAAACCCCTGAACACTCTACAGAAAACACATGTAAGTGATTCTGGAAGGGGAAAGAAGAAGGCAGAGCGGCTAGGGCCTTCTAACCCGAAAGATGACATGACAGCAAGGCCCCTGGGCTTGCTTTTACCTCTTACATGCCAGACTTTGGGCTGATAATAAGACACACCAGAAATGACAATGGATGTGGAAATAATAATAATAATAATAATAATAATAATAATAATACTCCAACAAATACCTGTTCTCTCCCACCAAAGGATCAAGGAAAGGACAGTCTAGCAAGAGAGAAAACTTTTAGACAGTAACTGCTCTACTTCACCCAAATAGCACAGAAAGAACTATGGCCCCACAACCTATGTCAACAAAGGCTGAGTGGGAAGCCTAGACTTGAGTGAGAAGCCTTCTGAGGCTGTCATGAGGTACCCCAATACTCTCACTGGGGCGGTGCCAGCGTAGGCTAGATGGGGTACTTTATCCCTGCCAGGTAACAACTCCACCATCCTGTGATATTAGCAGAGACTCCATGCTTACTTATCCAGTAGTTACAAGAACCCCTGCTTTCAGGTATCAACAGAAGCCAAGTGGGGAACCTGGATTTCTACCTCTAGCTGGTAGTAATGAGGTGGTACTCCCTCCCCTTCTGAGCAGTGTTACAGAAAGCCAGTTAGAACATAAAATTTAATTAAGATCCAGTCTCATAATATGTCCAGGTTTCAACAGAATGTCTATAGGCTTCAATAGAAAATCACTCACTGAACCAAGAACTAGAAAGACCTCAAATTAAACGAAAAAAGATAATCAACAGATTTCAATACCAATAAGACAGATGACAAAGAATTTAAAGCAGCCCTGATAAAAATGTTTCAACTAGTAACTAAGGACAGGTTTGAAACAAATGTAAAAATAGAGTGTCTCAGTCAAGAAATAGATCATACAAAGAACAAAATGAAAAGTTTAGAACTGAAAAACACAACCACCAGAATAAAAAGCTCAGTAGACAGAGTCAGCATCAAAATGGAAAAGGTAGACGGAAGAGCCAATAGAAATTATTCAATCTGAACAAATTGAG
The DNA here is from genome assembly GCA_963574575.1 of Galagoides demidoff. Classification (NCBI taxonomy): domain Eukaryota; kingdom Metazoa; phylum Chordata; class Mammalia; order Primates; family Galagidae; genus Galagoides; species Galagoides demidoff. Next base: position 6,887 of record CAUYQV010064888.1, read on the forward strand.
AATAATGACTTTCTATGGCATATAGGGGATGACAACAAAAGATCTAATATGCATACATATCATTGGAGTCTTAGAAGGAAACAAAAAAAAAGTCAAGACTGGAAAAGTATTTCAAGAAATAATGCTAACAGCTTTCCAAATTCAGAGACATAATCCTACACATTTTAAGAAGCGGAGTGAACCCTAAACAAGATCAATCCAAAGAAATCCACACCAAGCCCATCATCATTAAACTTCTACAAATAAAAGACAAAGAAAAAAAATCTTGAAGCAAAGAAAGAGAACTGGTACCTTATCTATAAAAACAAACAAACAAAAATCAATTAGAATGACAACAGGTCTCATCCCAAAAACCACAGTAAGAAAGAAGTGTCACAGTATTTTTCAGGTGCTAAAAGAAAAAATAACTGTTATTCTGGAATCCCACACACAGCAGAAGACAGATTCCTTTAGCAATGAAGAAGAAATCAAGACATTCTCAGATAAAGGAAAACTACGAAAATCTGTTGTAAGAGCTATCCTAAAGGACAGTAAAAGCAACTTCTCTAAATATAGACAAAACAGGCTTCGTGCCTATAGCACAGGGGTTATGGCGCCAGCCACATACACTGAGGGTGTCAGGTTCGAAACAACTGCAACAAAAAAATAGCCAGGTGTTGTGGCGGGAGCCTGTAGTCCCAGGTACTTGAGAGGCTGAAGCAAGAGAATTGCTTATGCCCAAGAATTTGAGGTTGCTGTGAGCTATGACATGACAGCACTCTACTGAGGGTGACATAGTAAGACTGTGTCTCAAAAAAAAAAAAAATATATATATATATAAACAAAGCAATAAAAGAAGGAAGCTTGTAACATCAGTGTATATCAGCCAGGGCTCTCCAGAGAGACAGAACCAACTGGATATACGAGAAAGGGACCTAAAAGGGAAACTGGCTCACATGATCACACAGGCTAAGTCCCATGAGGGGCCATCTGAAAGCTGGAGGACCAGAGAAGCGGGCAACATGGCTCAGTTCAAGTCAGAAAGCCTCAGAGCCGGGAAAGCCAACAGTACAGCCCCCAGTCTAAGGTCAAAAGCCTGAGAGCCCCAAACAGGTGCATGTCCCAGAGTCAAAAAAACTCACGAACTAGGAATCTGATATCCAAGGGCAGGAGAAAGACGTCCTGCTCCAAAAGAAGAAAAGAACAGAGAGAGGAGAATCCCATGTGTCCTAGTCCAGCCCCCAGATGACTGAATGTGCCACTTATATTTAGGGTAAGTCTTCCTCTAACCCACTACGTCACATGTCAATTTCCTCTGGAACCACTCTCACAGACACACCCAGAAACAATGCTTCACGGCCACCTGGGCCTTCCTCACTCCAGTCAGGTTGACACCTAAAATTAACCATCAGAATCAGGAAGAAAGAAGAGGGCGAGCAAAAATATGGATAAACATAATAGGCTTTCTTTTCCTGAGTTTTCTAAATTATGTTTAAAGTAAGAAATTTAACACTGTCTATTAAAAACGACACTAGCATTTGGCCATGATAGGACATCTGAAAGCTGGAGGACCAGAGAAGAGGAAATATTTCAGACAATTATATTACAAATGAGGGAAGATAAGGGGATATCTATTTCATTCAATAGATCATACAAAGAACAAAATGAAAAACACAACCACCAAAATAAAAAGTTCAAAAAAAAAAACCCCAAAATAAAAAGCTCAGTAGAGGGAGGTCAGGCTTCTATACTTCATCCTAACTGGTAAAATGATGGCACCAATAGGTTGTAATCAGTTATGTATGCATAAAGTAATACATTGGAACAACCACTAAAAAGGCTGCAAAAAGAAATACATTTAAAACTCTACAGATAAATCAAAATGGAATTCTAAAAACTTCAAATTACCCATGGAAAGGCAGGAAAAAGTAACAAAAACCAAGAACAAACAGAAAACAACAACAAAAAAGGTAGACTTAATGCCTTTGCATGAGAAGATAGTATTAAATGTAAATGGTATAAATATGTCAATTCAAAGACAAAAATTGGCAGAGTGGATTAAAAATCTGTCTCAAATACTGTCTATAAGAACTTTCTTCAAATAGAAGATGTAAGATTGAAAGAAAATGGATGAAAAAAGATAAATGACGCAATCATTCATTAAAGGAAAGTAAGAATGGCTACCTTAGTATTAGCCAAAGTAGACTTCACTGACAAAAAAAAGTTATCAGAGATAGAGACATTATGTAACAGGTTCTAGCCACCAAGGAGACATCTTAAATGTGTATGCATTCAACAAAAGAGCTGCAAAATATGTGAGGCAAAACCTGACAGAACCATAGGAAAAACAGACCAACAGACATAGTTGGACCCCTCTTTCACCACTTTTTTTTTTTTTTAAGAGACAGAGCCTCACTTTGTTGCCCTCGGTAGAGTGCTATGGCATCACAGCTCACAGCAACCTCCAGCTCTTGGGCTTAGGTGATTCTCTTGCCTTAGCTTCCTGAGTAGCTGGGACTACAGGCACCTGCCATAATGCCCAGCTATTTTTTTGTTGCAATTTGGCAGGGGCCGGGTTTGAACCCGCCACCCTTGGCATATGGGGCCGGAGCCCTACTCACTGAGCCACAGGCGCCGCCCCCTCTTTCAACAATTGATATAACTAGACAGATATTTTACAAGGACATAGGAGAACTCAGAAATATCATCAATCAAATGAACAGTTACGAAACATTAGCTAATAACAACAGAATACACATTCATTTCTAGTGCCCACTGAACATATACCAAGAGTTTGCACTCCAAAAAACAAACTTCACCAAATTTAAAACAACTGATTTGAGACCAGTCTGAGCAAGAGTGAGACCATTAAAAATAGAAAAATTAGCTTGGCGTCATGGCACATGCCTAGTCGCAGTTACTCGGAAGGCTGAGGCAGGCAGATGACTTGAGGCCCAGAGTTTTAGTTTGCAGTGAGCTACAATGACACCACTGCCCTTTATCTGCGTCCATAATGCAAGACTCTGTCTTAAAACAAAATGAAATTGAACAGAATCAAAATAATACAAAGTGTGTTATCTATGACCACAATGGAATCAAACTAGAAATCAATAACTGAATAACAGGAAAATGTCTGAACATTTTGAAACTTAACAGTACACTTCTACATAATCCAAATTTCAAGGAGGAATTCTCAGGGAAATTTCTGAAAATGAGAAAACAACATATTGATATTTGTGGGACACAGCTCAGGAAATGGTGTAAGAGAAATTTATAGCATTAAATGCACGTACTAGAAAAGGGGGAAAGTCTGGAATCAATTATCTAAGCTCGCATCTAAAGAACCTAGAAAAATAAAAGCATAATAAACCCAAAGGAAGGAGAAAAGAGGAATACCAATGATGAGAACAGATACCAATGAAACTGAAAATAGAGACAGGAAACAAAGAGATGGTTCTGTGAAAATATCAGGGTGGCACCTGTGGTTCAAAGGAGTAGGGGGCCGGCCCCATATACTGGAGGTGGCAGGTTCAAACCCAGCCCCGGCCAAAAACTGCAAAAAAAAAAAAAAAAAAAAATATATATATATATATATCACTAAGATTGACAAACCTTTAGCAAGATTGACAAACTCTCAAAGAAAGGAGACATAAATTACCAATATCAAAACAGGAGATACCACGACAGACCCTGCAGAAATCAAACGGATAGTAAGAGAAGAAATGGACCAAGTCTTCCAAAAACACAAACTCAAACTACTAAAACCCCCTCAATATGAAATCAATAATTTCAACAATCCCATTAGTATTAAGGAAATTGAATTCTTTTTTTTTTTTTTTTGCAGTTTTTGGCTGGGGCTGGGTTTGAACCCGCCACCTCTGGTATATGGGACCAGCACCCTACTCCCTTGAGCCACAGGTGCCACCCAGAAATTGAATTCTTAATTTTAAAATTTTCAATAAAGAAACCTGTAGGCCCAAATAGTTTCAATGGAGAATTCTAAAAAACATTTAAAGAAAGAATTAATTCTGCACAATCTCCTCAAGAAAACAGAAGAGGGAATATTCTCCAATTCATATCAAAAAGCAAGCTAGCACTACCCTGATGCTGAAACCAGACAAAATTGTACAGAAAAAAAGACATAAGGCCTGATATCCCTTATGAAAGCAGACACAAAATTTTTAGTAAAATATTAGCAAATAGAGGTTAGCAATATATATATTTTAAATTATACATCATGACCAGGTAGAATTTATTCCCGTGAGGCAAGCCTCATTCAATATTTGAAAATCTATGTAATTCACCATATAACAGATTAAAGAAGAAAAATCACATACTACATCACACTCTACATCAATGTACAGAAAAAAAGCAGATAAAATTAAACATTCATTTTTTGATACAAATTCTGAAAAACAGAAATGGCATCTACAAGAGATCTACAGTTCGCATTATACTTAGTGGTGGAAGACTGAATGCTTTGTTCCCCCAACGGAACAAGGCAAGGATGTGTGCTCTCTCCAGTCTATGCAACAACATATCGCTGTAAGTTCTAGCCGGCTCGGAGCCTGTGGCTCAAGTGGCTAAGGCGCCAGCCACATACACCTAAGGTGACGGGTTCGAATCCCCAGCCCGGGCCCACCAAACAACAATGATGGCTGCCACCAAAAAATGGCCGGGCGTTGTGGTGGGCACCTGTAGTCCCAGCTACTTGGGAGGCTGAGGCAGGAGACTCGCTTGAGCCCAGGAGTTGGAGGTTGCTGTGAGCTGTGATGCAACGGCACTCTATCCAGGGGGACAGCTTGAGGCTCTGTCAAAAAAAAAAAAATCTATAGGATAACAAAGGAAATCAATTATATTGAAATATAGCCATCAAAATACTAAAAATAAGTTTATAATATAGCAATATGCCTAATTTACTCAAATTAAATGACAAGATCTAATAGCAGGTCTGATAGTTGTAATTTTGGTATATTGATGGGTATAAATGATAATTTGAGATATCTGCATCAACTGTGATGTGAAAGTGTGATTGCTGTTGTAACAGAGGACAAGATGTTACTGTTTTGGCTGCCTACATTCATAATCAAAGGAAAGGTTAGTTCACCTAGAAGCAAGTGATAATGAAGATGAGACTCCCTCCCCCGCCCCAATGAAGTATGTGTACCTCCTGAATTCGATCCATAGACTCTTGCCAAGTTCAAAGTAAAGTTCAGAGAGGGTGGGGAGGTTGTCGGGGAATTGAACTTGGGCTGATCTTCCAGAAGTATATATTCGTTTTACTTTGTATTACCAATAAAGTCCTGGTAACACAGAGGAGCCAATAGTCATCGTGGTGGTAGAGTGGCCTTTTATGGATTGGAGAATTGACTGTTGGTGCTTTAAGGACTGGTTCAGGTGGGATGCTGGTCACAGAGAATTGGTTTAAATTATGATGAGTTTGGGCGTTGGGCTTAGACAGGCTCCCTAGAGCTCAGACCGTTTCCACTGAGCACAAGGCCTGGGAACTGGAGGAAGTGGCTCCAGATGCTGGCCTCTGATGGTCTCTGGCCTTGGGTGGCCCACTCGTCCTGAATTATAACTGCCTGATTAACATTTTCAGGTTCCTTTGGGAGTCCCTTGTTTGCTGAGCAATAGACACTGTTTTCTTGCTGCTTCAAAGTGAGCACACCTCTTCCTCGTGAAGGGTTGGCTTTTTTTTTTTTTTTTTTGGAGACAGAGTCTTACTATGTCACCCTAGGTAGAGTACCATAGTGTCACCGCTCGCAGTAGTCTCAAACTCTTGGGCTTAAGCGATTCCCTTGCCTCAGTCTTCCAAGTAACTAGGACTATAGGTGCCTGCCACAACACCTGGCTAAGGGTTGGCTTTGTTCATTTAAGGAAATTTAGAACACCTGTGCGTGAATGCCCTACCCACACATCAATTTTTGAAGAAATGAGGGGTTGCATCAAAATCAAGCTTATAGTTGTAGAAAATCACATGTTGCTGAATTCCCTCATCCAGAACCCTTTATTAAGAGACTAATTGTGGGCCGTGATGGATGGCAGGTGCCTCACAAAGACCATGGCAGTAGACCTCCCTTAACTGGAATTCTCAGTTAAGTAGGATTTTGTTTTTATTTTTGAACACCTTCCGAAGGGCAAAAATCACAAGCTGTAGTGGCAAGGATTTATTCTAGAAATTAGCTTCCAAGCAATCATCAGCCCAGTCTCTATGTCCTCCACGTCTATAATTATATATCAGCAGAGGAGAACGATAAGCCTGGGGCACTGCAAGATCCTAAATCAAAGATTAAATTATATTAACTCTACCCAGGCTGGATAGTGGTCAGATGTATTTTGAAAAGCTTTATAATAGGCTTTATAATAATGAAAGTTGAAGCAAAGTTTCTTACTAATCCTGTAATTAAATTCCCCAAATACCTCATTGCCCATCATCCCGGTGACAGGAGCTCTTCTGAACACCCCCCTGCCCTCTAGGGGATGGTCATCTAAGGCCAGCAGTGAAGCAGACAGTAAACCAATCTGCAAATGGACAGGAAGACACTGACATGATGTGCTGGCTGAGGACGGGGTCTGATCGGGGAGAGCAGGCAAGGCAAGCTCGTTCTTGTTTCCAGTGTAGTAGGAGTGAAGGGAATTTGCTGTCTGGGGAGGGATGAGGCCAGAGTTGATTGTGAGTGGTCAGTCTGGAAAGGTTTCCTGGAAGAGGTAGAATTTTAGGCATTTTTTAGTAATAGGAGAGTGTTATTCTGATGGAATTATGGGGTGGAGGATACCTTGGGCACATGGGGCCGCTTTGAGACTTCTAAAGGGATGGAAGCCAGGTGCAGTGGCTTATACCTGTAATCCTAGCACTCTGGGAGGCTGAGGTGGCAGGATGCCTTGAGCTCAGGAGTTCAATACCAGCTTGAGCAAGAGTGATACCCTGTCTCTATTAAAAATAGAAAAATTAGGCTGGATGCCATAGCTCAATGGTTAGAGTGCCGACCTTGTGCACTGGGGCTGGCGGATTTGAACTCAGCCTGGGCCTGCTAAACAAAAAAAAAAAAAAAAGAAAAAGAAAAAGAAAAAGAAAAATTAGGCATTATATTGGGCACTTGTATTCCCAGCTACTTGGGAGGCCATGGCAGGAGGATCACTTGAACCTAGGAGTTTGAGGTTGTTGTGAGCTAGGTTGGTTGGCATGAGGACTGGAGATTTGGACCAGAGACAAGTGGAAGATACCAGAAAGCTGGAAGTGAGTATTCTGGAAGACTGCTTACAGAAGTGGCCAGGGATGGCATGAGGCATTACTGAGAGGTGGGGAGTCCAGGGTGGAAGTGGATGGTGGCCTGTTCCAACCAAAGGAAGAGCTTCTTTGCATCCATCAAAACATAATCAGAGCTGGGTGTGGTGACTCATGCCTGTAATCCCAGCACTTGGGAAGTTGAGGCAGGTTGATGGCCTGAGCTCACGAGTTTGAGACCAACCTGAGCAAGAGTGGGACCCCATCTCTAAAAATTGGCTGAGTGCTGTGGTGAGCATCTATAGTCCCAGCTACCTGGGACTGGAAAGCTGAAGCAAGAGAATTGCTTGAACCCAAGAGTTTGAGGTTGCTGTGAGCTAAGATGCTATGGCACTCTACCAGGGGTGACCAAGTGAGACTGTGTCTCAAAAAGAAAAAAAAAAATAATCAGAACAAAGATGTTCTTTTTTTTTTTTTTTTTTGAGACAGGGTTTCACTTTGTGGCCCTTGGTAGAGTGCTGTGACATCACAGCTCACAGCAACCTCCAACTCTTAGGCTTAGGTGATTCTCTTGCCTCAGACTCCCAAGTAGCTGGGACTACCGGCACCTGCCACAACGCCTGGCTATTTTTGTTGCAGTTGTCACTGCTGTTTTAGCTGGCTGGGGCTGGGTTCGAACCTACCACCCTCAGTATATGGGGCTGGTGCCCTACCCACTGAGCCACAGGTACTGCCCAGTACAAAGATGTTCTAACAAAATACGGAAACTAGCGTCCAAACTTTTAGTGGTGCCCTCTTCCTATCAAATTTCAGGTCCCAGGCCTTCTCTTTATTGAGATGGGGGAAAAAAAAATCTGGTACCAGTTGTGTGTGTGTGTGTGTGTGTGTGTGTGTTTTTTTTCTTTAGAGAGAGAGAGTCTCACTTTGTCACAGCAACCTCCAGCTCTTGGGCTTAGGTGATTCTCTTGCCTTACTTAGCCTCTTGAGTAGCTGGGACTACAGGGGCCCGCCACAATACCCAGCATTTTTCTGTTGCAGTTTAGCCAGGGCTGGGTTCGAACCCACCACCCTCGGTATATGGGGCTGGCGCCCTACTCACTGAGCCACAGGCGCTGCCCACCGGTTGTGTGTACTTTCTCATTATGATTCTTTGATGTGGTGGAGTTTGCCCAGACTTGCCTTAAGGTTGGTGCTATTTTTATGTATTTAATTCTGTTTTCGCTTGTAGCATTCACTGTCCCATACTCCAGAGCGCAGTCTGCTGCCTCCTTTTTTGACAGTAACTCTGAGAACAGCAGTCTCTGCTCTCAGCAGGCCACTGAGTGCACCTGTGGCATGAGGCGGCTTCCACCTCTCTCTTATCATGACCCATTTTATTCACTCCTCTTTCCCCAGGAGCCCAGTATTGTGAAATCTTCTTTTTCCCAGACAGTCAGCACTGATTGAGTAGTAATTAATCTGTTCTTCCCACGTGATAACCAACATGACTCCTCACACTTGATGCAAGGTTCCAATTCTAAAGCAGGGTTAGTCTGGGACCGAGGTTGCTGATGACCAGGGCACACCTGTATCTGACCTGCTGTGATCCCTTAGCCATGTGTGTGCAGTTCAGGGACAGTAGTGTCATCACTAGGTGTTTTTGAAATGTCTAAGGCAGCCAGCTTCCCAGCCCCAGGTGCTGCTTTAGGGACCTAGGATAACCTGGGTGGTATTTGCCCATTAATTGTTTGCTTTGGTGACCCTGAGTGACTTTGCTAGCAAGCACTTTCAGCAAAGGGAGCCAAAGGAGATACAGAGTTGAGCAACCATCTTTTGCTACAGGTCAGACCAAACCTATCCTATCCTGGCCAGGTGCAATCCTTTTTTTTTCATTTAGAGACAGAGTCTTACTATGTCACCCTTGGTAGAGTGTTGTGGCGTCACAGCTCACAGCAACCTCAAACTGTTTGGCTCAAGAGATTCTCTTGCCTCAGCTTCCCGAGTAGCTGGGACTACAGTAGCTGCCACAGGACCCATTTTTTTTTTGGTTGCAGTTGGCATTGATGAACCCATCAGCCTCGGTGTATGTGGCTGGCGCCCTACTCACTGAGCTATGGGCACTAAGCCCAATTACTCCTTTTTAAAAAAACTTTCAGGGAATGAAATTTTACAATCTCTTAAATACAACAATCCCAGAAAGAAGTCTTTTTTTTTTTTTTTTGAGACAGAGTCTCACTTTGTCACCCTTGGTATAGTGCCGTGGTGTCATAGCTCACAGCAGCCTCAAACTCTTGGGCTTAAGCAAATTCTCTTGTCTCAGCTCCTAAGTAGCTGGAACTACAGATGCCTGCCACAATGCCTGGCTATTTTTTAGAGACAGGGTCTCGCACTTGCTCAGGCTGGTCTCAAACCTGTGAGTTCAGGCTATCCATCTGCCTGGATAGCCTGAGGGTTATCTGGTTAAGCCCAGAGGGTTAGGATTACAGATGTCAGTCACTGTGTCTGGCCCCCAGAAAGAAATCTTGATTTTCACTGAACATTTGAATTAAGTCATAATTTAAAATAGACAATAAAATGTTTCAGGGTAAAGTATTATATATACTTTCGTTATATCTAAAAGTAAGGCAAAGAGATACTGGTTTCAACTTCAGATAGTAGCTTATATTCATTTGCTTTATTTTTTGAATTTTAATGTTTTGATAGAGGTAGCAGCAAATATGATTATGTTGTAAGACTATAGAAAGTAAAATGTGAAAGTTCCCCTCCTTGTCCCATGCCTCTTAGTGACTTTGATTTATGTCCTTACAGCTTGGGATATATTCTTCCAGACCCTTTTCTGTGCATTCTTACATATGTAGATTTTTTTCTGATATAATTGGAATCATACAGAACATACTGTTCAATGACTTGATTTTAAAGGGGTGATTTACTTCACTGTTTTTTCAGGCTTAATTTTATGGCCATATCAGAACTTATTTGGTTATTTTATAGCTAGTTGAAGCTGTAATTTGCAAAATCATTGGGGAGTAGTGAGCCTCATTCAATAGCTATTTAACAGAATAATTTTGTCTTGCAGTATCAGGAGACTAAAAGTCATAATAAAAATACTACCCTTACATTTTAATTTTTTTTGCAGTTTTTGGCCAGGTCTGGGTTTGAACCCGCCACCTCCGGCATATGGAGCTAGCACCCTACTCCTTTGAGCCACAGGCACCACCCCATACATTTTAATGTATTTAATGAAAATAATCGACTTGTTTATTCTGAATATTTTCTTTAAGAAAACCCCATACATTTAACAGATTAAGCACTTTTGTATTTTATTGGTTGTTTGGCTATAATTTTGAAATTATGTTAAATTAAAGTGAAGCCTATTCAAAACCTGTTAAGAAGACAACTCATAAATACTGGGTTTTGTGTCCGTTTCAATCCAGTGTTCTTCTTGTTTGCTCATAGACCAGGAAACAAATGAGAAATTCTCCTGCATTTTCAATTCCCAAATGATCCCTCCATTTAGAATTAACTGGACTAGAGTAACCTGTAAGGTTACTAGCTACCAGCTCTGCATTTAAGATTTTAACCCAAATTCAGAGGAAATATTTTTTCTCTAGCCCTGCAGAAATAGCTATTGCTGTAAAAAGATGATCATTTCAAAGTGTTGGGTTATTCTCAGGTTCACTGGTCTGACTTCCTTTAAAACCTCTGAGAACAAAAGTAGTTTCTTGAATGGTTCACCTTCAGACCTGGTTTTTAAAATAGTTGCTTGTTTTGGAGAGAAGGTTGTGAGATACACACGTCACCAGGGTTTTACCTTCTCCCACCTGTTCTGTTAGAAGATGTGAATAATACTTTCCTAAGAAGGCTTTCCTAGGAAGTTTATTCACCAAATAATTGATTGCCTACTATGAGCAGTCATTGTTCTGTTATCTCATGCCACACAAAGAAAGATAAAATCATAGCATTTTAAGTAGTCACCTGTTAGATATTTTTAATCTTTAATAAGTAGAACAATTAATTAAAAGCATTCTGACATTAGGGGACTGTTTCTCATCCCTAAGGTAGGTCTTTTTTGTTGCTATTACCCAACATCTTCTTGTTCTGTTCTCAGCTCTTCTTTGTAGCCTTGAGTTATCAATACCCTGGGCCGCTCTGCTGAAGGGCCCTTTTTCGGTCCTGAAAACATGGGGGGAGACTGAGCAAGGAGGAGGTAAGGGGACCTTGAAGGAAGCTAAAGGGAAAATTCTTTCTCTTGAAAATATGCAAATATTTTGAGTCCTGGAATGTCCTTATTCACTGCTGGGGATGTTGTCTGTCTGTGGGAATTAGTAATTTCATTCTTGGCTCTGAATTTCTAGGAAGCCGGAACAAAGAGAAATAGAGAAAAATGACATACTTCCCACTAGATAAGAGACAGCCTCTACACTAGGCTGTGTATTGGGGTGTGGAGGTGGTGGGTTGATTCATCTTCCTGACCTGCCTCCTTGCAGTGTGACTCCCTTTTAGGAGCTCTGGGAAGGGAGGCAGTGGGGACAGAGCCCCAGGCCCTCACTGGTGTTGGGACTTGTTTTCCAGAAGCTGCTATATCAGCTTGAGAGAGGCAGGCTCTTCCAGGTCTGTCCCTTGCCAGGTGCCCTTTCCCGATCTGGGGTTAACCCTAGTGTTGTCTGTACTTTCCTCAGATATCACTGGCAGCCATCTAGGTAACCAGGTGCTTCTTGCTTCTCCATGAACTTCCTGTGTGCACAACCTAGCTGGGTTACAAACTGGGCGCAGTAGAAATTGCCATGGCCCCAAACAGGCACCTGCTGCTCTTGGTAGCCTCTGCACAGGGCTATCCTCCGGCTCATGAGCAGCGCTGCGCAGAGGCCTTGCTGACTTTCCTCACCAGTTTTGTTTAGCAGTGGTTTGGTGTCAGTTTGGAGGTGATGGTCTGTTGGGGATTCTGCCTCAGAGATGGACGCATCTGTTGGAGGAGTGATTGTGCAGATAATTCATTTCAGGCGTGCCCCAAACTAGATAACCCTTTATGACACTACTTAGAGATGATTTGCTGAACAGTTTTATAATGCCATCTGATGTTTTTAGTACCAAAAAATAGCTTGCTGAACAACTTTGCAATCTGTCCTCTGGCATTTTATGACTAAGAAGGAAGATCCCATTCTGAGCACCTGCCCTTTCTCCTTCCCTCTGTGGGAGCAGGCGACGGGCTCTCCTGGAGTGTCCCAGCAGTGCTCTGGCTGGGACCATCTCTGGACAGGTGGCTTCCAGAGGGAGACAGGAGAACTCATGCACCTCTTGACCTGAGTTTCAGAAGAATCTTTGCAGATCTCACACTCAGTCCTCTTTCTTTTTTTTTTTTTTTTTGAGACGGAGTCTCACTCTGTCACCCTGAGTGCTCTGGCATCATAGCTCACAGCAACCTCAAACTCTTGGGCTCAGGAGATCTTCTTGCCTCCACCTCCTGAGTAGGTGGGAATATACAGGTGCCTACCACAACGCCCAGCTAGTTTTTCTATTTTTAGTAGAGATGGGATCTTGCTGTTGCTCAGGCTGGTCTCAAACTCCTAAACTCAAGTGATCCACCCACTTTGGCTTTTTGGAGTGCTAGGATTACAGGTGTGAACCCCTGTGCCAGTCCTCTTATTTCGAAGGTGAGTTGTCCTGGGGTTGAGGAAAGACTGTGGTGACCTGTGCAGGGAGAGAGGAAAGAGGGCTGGAAAATGCCCTCACAGAAGAGAGAGAGACCCTGGTGCACGTTGTCTCTGTTTTAATTAAAACACTGTGTAGTACAGACATTTGCCTTCCCACTCTTCCCTCCACCACAAAAGAGCTGTCATTTTCCATTTTGGAATTGGGGGAGAGCTGGGCCTTATTGGAGGATAAGGCCAGACTCAGTCTCTGCTTGGGGGGAAAGTAAGTACATGTGAGGCCCTGGGGGTGTGGTAGTTATGGCGAACAGGGGAGAATGATACGTGCCTGCTTGCCTGTCATTTACATCCTAGAGCTGGTGCTGTGCCCATCAGTAATCTGACTCTTGTTTTCTTCTGCATATTTTCTGTTTTGCAAATGTATAGGCATTCAGCTTTAATCAAGGAGGCTTTTACTCTGTGATCTGTGATGGGGATGACTGAAGTCATGTGGAGGATTTTAAGTAACTAATCTCTTAAGACATTCAGAGTATAATCTCCCCTAGCCCGAGATCATCCTGCCTACATCCAAGAGATTTGTGAGGTTCTGCAAGGGAGGCTGGATGGGGGCTTTGGCATCCTTCAGGGAGACCGAGTGGCCTCCTTGTGGGTGACAGGTTTTTGTTTGCTTTTGGCATGGAGACAGGGCCTGCTGTTCATTTGCCATGTCGGGAGAGTTCAAGATGTTCTGTGACTGTGCCCAGTGTGTTACTAGCTCTCCATGCTGGTTCAGAGAGCAGTGACAGAGCAGGCACACGTGGAGACCCTGTCCAAGCTCACTGATATTTCTGCCGTGTGTGTCCAGGGCTGGCTGTCAGGGAGACACTGCAAAATAGATACGAGGGCTGCTGGTCCGTGGTGTCCACTGACATTTTCCCTTAAATGATATTAGGGTAATGAAAAGATCAGGGTGCAGGATCTCAAACTTCTATATACTGTGCTTATAATTGCAGTGTAACTTCATATGTATATCATCTGTTGGACTAATTTGGATTGCAGTTGCTCTTCAAATTGTCATTTCTTATTTCCTCCCTCCCTCCCTTTTTTTTTTTTCAGTTTTTGGCCGGGACTGGGTTTGAACCCGCCACCTCCAGTATATGGGGCCGGGGCACTATTCCTTTGAGCCACAGGCGCCGCCCCTCCCTTTCTTTCTTCCTTCCTTCCTCCCTTCCTCCCTCCTTCTTCTCCCTCTCCTCCCCTTCTTCTCCTTCCTTCCTTTCTCCCTCCCTCCTTTTCTTCCTTATTTCCCTCTCTCCCTTCCTTTTTTTGCTTTCTTTCTTTCTTTTCTTCTTTTTCTTTTTTATTTTTTTTGTAGATACAAGATCTCACTATTTTGCTCAGGCTGGTCCTGAACTCCTGGCTTTAAGTGGTCCTCTTCCCTCAGCCTCCCAAAATGCAAGGATTGTAGGCATGAGCCACAAAAATGCTCCCAGGCATTTTTTATTCACCTCCCGATGTTAGTTCAGATTTCCTCTACCAAAGGTTGTCCTGAGAAAGAATTTGGTGACTCTTAAGTGAAGGCTTTGATATTTTCTCTTAATATGATGGGAAAATCTCTAACAGTGTAGATTAATGAGGAGGATTAGATTGAATTAGTAAAATGTCTGAATTATCAATATTTTTCAAGGACTCACTGTTAGTACTTTTAAGTAAATACTGTAACTCAGGCTAGGCTAATAGAAAGCCTAATGAAGATCCTTAGGGGACCCTGCTTTAGGAGAGAAGCAAGAATGATTTGTAATTAGCATGCCAATTGTTTATGTAAATGGAGTTTCTAAAATACTAGATTGAGCTTGAAAACTGTTTGTTCTCTTAAGTATTTTAAATTGTCCCTATGAAACCCTTTGTGTCCTGGTAGCAGTTTACGTGCATTATATGGGCCTGTTTGTGAAGACCATCCTCAGCCTTACCAGCAATATCAGAAATTATGTGAGGCTAGGTGCGGTGGCTCATGTCTGTGATCAGCAAAGTGGGCCGATCGCCTGAACAAAGGAGTTCAGAATCAGCCTGAGCAAGAGCAAGATCCTGTCTCTAAAAATAGCTGGGTGTCCTGGTGGACGCCTGTAGTCCCAGCTACTTGGGAGACTGAGGCTAGAAAATCGCTTGAGCCCAAGAGTTTGAGGTCACTGTAAACTATGATGCTATGACACTCTAACAAGGGCAACAAAGCAAGACTGTCTCAAAACAAACAAATTCCAAGTTAGTGAAGTTCCTGATCCTCACCTCCCAAGCGAGATGAGGTCAGCTTTCTCTGCCAAATGCTTTACAGCACCTGCAATTGTTTGTTGTAACACAAGTCGATAAATTTAATAAATATCAAATGTATTCTGCTATGTATGTGGCAGTGTGAGGTTTGGGGGAGATACAGCCCTCATTCTTGTGTAGTTTATGGAGCAGCAAAGATGTCAAACAGTAAATAAATAGATTCGCATTAATTAATTACAGTGCTGCAGCTAGACTGTACTTGTGTAATTAATGCTTTAATATACTAGATTGTAAGTTCCATCAAGATAGGGATTATGTCTGTGTTGTTTGTCATGGAGTCCCAAACCCCTCCTTAGCCCCACCACCCGGCACAGTAAATGTTAGATTGAACCATAACGTGCTGCCATTTTAGTAGGTCACAACCAGGCAAGTAGCAGCGGTGTTTTGACTACTCAAAACATACTGGTAGTCAGTATGTTTTGAATGTTCAACACATGTTGTCATCAGTGAGGTCTTCACAATATGCTGCATTTGTTTGTTTACCTATTTATTTTTAAGTGTCCTCATAAGGATAAAATAAGATGCATTTAACACAGTTTTCCCTAGCCAGGGAGATGCCAGCTATGATATTTGAAAAGGAATTTCAAAACTTCAAATAGCTAAACTAAAACTTGTGGACCTCCGATGTAGCCTTGGGGCATCAGAGGGATGGAGAGCCTCCTGTTCAGTACATTTCCTATGTAGTTCTCAGTACGTTTCCCAGCTGGTGTGGAGGCATGTGTACTTGGGGGCTGGAGTGCTGTCAGTAGCCCGGAGACCCTGGGGGAGTATTGGAGAGCTGATGTGGAAGGCAGGGATGGGAGCTGTTTGGTCTGGAGCAGAAAGAGAGAGAAGAATGGGCACAGCAGAAGGACCCATCCCTGTGAGCCCGAATGAAGGGAGCACTTGCTTCTCCAGAGCAGCCTGGGTGAGTTTGTGTACTCATTCCACAGATTTGTGTGTGCCCACCGTGGACTTAGTTGACGTTCCTTATCCTGTGGAATGAACCTCCTTTGTGCCTGGAACTTCTGCCTGATGGGTTATGAGTGGGGCTGTAGACCACTGGTCCATCGGAGGCAAGGGTTGAACCAAGGGGAAGGCCTCAGCTGGGCCCTGCCCTACTAGGTGAAGCCCAGTCCTCTGGCCTGGGGCCTGCTCCCTGTCGGTGGAACTGGGACTCGGGCCCAGGCTAGGGCTTGGACCAGAGCTTCCCAGACCTTCTCTGCTAAGAACTTTTTTGCATCTGTTTGAATTTCAGAGCTCTCTTTCCAGTGTCTCTGCACAAATGTCCAATTGTCCCGCCCTATTATAATGCACACCATTTGCTCGTGCCCATGGGATAATTTGTAGTTGCATAGCTATTTGTTGAACATACTTATGTGCCAGCACAGGAAGGGGGTGGCAAGGGAGGGGAGACACAGATCTGTGATGTTGGTCCCTGGCTGTGGCAGACATGGTTGGTTCTGACAACAGCCATTTGTGTCTCTTCCTGCTGCCAGTTTGGTTGAACGCTGCACCTACCCCGGCCACCACCCAAGGAGAAGTGAGCCTGCTTCCCACTCTAGGGTGAATGCTGATTGAGCGAAGCCCAGTGTGGGTGTGTGGCGCAGTGTGAACCATTGAGATAGAAGATGGCTGCTGGGTGATTCGGAGAAATGTCTTCTGTTGTAAGGGGAAGCAAAAGGGACAGCTGCTTTTGCTAGAGCCTGGGAAGGGAGGCAGCTATTTTGTCACATTGAAGAAAGCAAGTTTGTTCAGGTGGTTGGGGAGGAAAACATGGGAAGAACCTGGGTCTTTGATGAGCGGGACCCTGATGTCTGAGCAGTCCACCCTCGTTCTTTTGTCCTCGTTGTTTAAGCCAGTTGGGTTGGTGTTTTTCTACAATTTATAGTTGAAGGCAACCTATATTAGGCACTGCCGGAAGGAGCATGGGGTAGGATTTCTTCTTATACAACTGTACACTTCAGATTACCATCCACAAGCATATTACTCAGAGCCGGTGCTTAGCCTTGTGGTCAGCAGAAAGGAGAGAGGAAAGTGTGTGGGTAGGAGAGATTTGAGGGAGGAGATGGTATTTGGAGCAGATCCTGAAGTGGGATTAGGATTCACGTGGGCAGAGCAGGAGGGCTTTCCAAGGAAGGGTGTGGCATGAGGGAACCTGTGAGGACAGGAGTGGACGTGGCAGCGCCAGGAGACAGAGATTATGTCCTGACTCATCCACAGGCAGACCCTCAAATGGCAGTGTCGGAGTTGGCATTTCATGTGTGCAGTGGGGAGACGTGGCGGGCTCTTGAGTGGGGGCGAAGCTAATGTAGGTGGGCCTGGGGAAAGGACTAGGATTAGAAAGCTGTGTACCAGTCAACCGGAAGGAGAAGAAAGGAGAAGCTGGGTGACCAGTTGAAGCCACTGGAATAATTCAGATTTGAATTGATAACTGTAGGAATTGGAGGTGGTGGTGGAGATAACAGAGGAAAATTGTTGAAGGAATAACATAACTGGTGTAAGAAGGATAAACTGGACATTTTGGAAAGGAGATGGATTTTAGGAAGATACTGTTTGGTTTTTGCCACTAGGGCTTTGAGGTAATGATGAAGATGTAAGGAATGAGACCTGAATTCATCTGAAAGCAGGGCTGGGCTTTGGGAACAGGAGGCCAAGGCTCGAGGTGCTGTGGCAGAGACAGCCACTCCCCAGACTGCACGTGCTCCTGCAGACTTGCCAGCCTCCCTCGAGATTTGGCCGGGCTGTGTGACTGGTGATAGCCAGTGAGCAGGGCAGTGACCAGTGAGGAACCCTGAGTTCCTCCCTCTCTTGCTCCCATGCCATGGCAGCTTTTGGCCTGGCCAGATGGTGTGGCCAAAGGAGGAGGAGGCTGTCCTTCCAGCATCCACCTTCAGCTGGAAAGGCCTAGTGGAAGTGAGATCTGAGTCTGTAACAGGGTGGCACTGCCAGCTGCCACTTGTGCGGGGTCCGGGTGGCTAGTGGTCTTCAGGGTATGGTGGTCTTCCTCCGACTTTGTGTGCTCCGGGGGCTGCATTGCGCGGGCTGGAGCTTGCTGGCTGACTTTTGTTTTACCTCTGGGACTCCCACAGCAGGGCAGGTTTATATCCCAGCTTTTCAGGGCTCTTTAGTTTTTCCAGGGGAGGGGATCCCTGTTTATGAGCTGTGCCAGCGAATTGGCTGCTCTCTCTCCAGGTCCCCAGAATACCAGCGGGCCTGCAGAGGTATGTGTGTGTGTATGGCGCTCATGTCCACTGGTGACCAGGGTGAATGTCTCAATTATCTGGATAAACATGGAGTATCAGGAAAAAGTTCCAACCCTCCAGATTTGACTAAGAATGAGGTGCAAAGCCCATCTTCTTAATCTTTGCTACTCTCAAAAGATCCACAATGTGCCTTTTCTTAAAGGCTCAGCAGTCCCGAGCTCGGCACTTCAAGTACACACGCTCTTTGTTTGGGGCTGTGTTCATTTTGCTAGGCTGACTCACAGTGTTTTCCTAAGGGCAAAGGGCCCCATGAGTGCTGGGAGACATTTGGCATCTGGTTTTTGTCAGGCAGCAAGTAAAAGTGCACATACCGAATCTGATCTGGCTTTAAACAAAGCAGAGTTAGAGGTGAGGGAGAGGCGTTTGCCAGGCGCCTCTCCTGCTCTGTGCGCGACCTCCGTGTGTCCTGCTCCAGCAGAGCACCTTACCCCCTTAATACCCAGAGGAAAATGCTTCAGACTCAGGACACAGCTGGCATTGCCCCCTTTGGAGCTTTTCTTTGTGGGTTTGAAAATTTAAAGACAGGGCCGGCGCCATTTCTCTCGAATGGAGAGTCGGCATTCTTATTTTTCTTCCATGTTCAGCAAAACCAGGGTGTCCTAAGTATTTGTCACTACCATTCTGTTAATAGGCAGCCCTCTTATTTTCCACTGACTCTCCCTGCTCCCTTCTGACAGGCCTGCAATGCCTGAGCTTAATCCTTGGAAGAATGACTCTGGAGCTGTCTGTCAGCTGGCCTTTCATTTGTCTGTCTTGCCAATCATCCTTGCATCTGTCTACCCAGCCAGCATCCAATAAACATTTGCTACTGAGCCAGAAGCCTGATTTTGTAAGTTACTTAGTTTTTCTTTTCTTTTTTTGAGATAGAGTCTTTGTGGCCCTCAGTAGAGTGCTATGGCGTCACAGCTCACAGCAGCCTCAAACTCTTTTGGGCTTAAGCGATTCTCTTGCCTCAGCCTCCCAAGTAGCTGAGACTACAGATGCCTGCCATAATGCCCGGCTCCTTTTTTTGTTGTTGCAGTTGTCATTGTTTAGTAGACCTGGACCTGGTTTGAACCACTAGCCCCTGTGTATGTGGCTGTCGCCCTAACCACTGTGCTATGGGTGCTGAGCCATGTTACTTAGTTTTTCTAAGCTTCCATTTCCTCATCTATAAAATAATAGGAGATACTCATAGAGGTGATTGTGAGAATTAAGTGGGGCCATCCAGGGATAGCACTTAGCATCATGCTTTGCAAATAAGTAAAAGGTTAGTAAACTGGTCATTGTCATTATTTATTACTTTACTTTCTTTTTATTTTTTGAGGCCGAATCTTACTCTTGTCCTCTGGGGTAGAGTTCAATGGCATGATCATAGGTTGCTGCAACCTCAAACTTCTGGGGGCTCAAGCGATCTTCCTGCCTTAGCCTCCTGCATAGCTGGGACTACAGGCGTGTGCCATCACATCTTGCTAATTTTTTCTATATTTGCTCTTGTTCAGGGTGGTCTCAAATGCCTGCTTCAAGCAATCCTTCCACCTTGGCCTCTCAGAGTGGTAGGATTACAGGCACTAGCTGCTGCACCCAGCCCGTTGTTATTATTATTGATCAGAGCCATGGTTACCTCCCTGGTCAGCTGACTGGCCACAGGTTGCCTTATACACAGCATGGCCATTTGGAGATTGGATTTAGGCCACAGTCAGTACATACTTATGAGCCATAAAGGCATGACCTTTGGACCGAGTTGTCACTTCCCTCTGGTTATCTTGCTGTTCTTGTTTGAGTCTTGATGAGGTCATTGTAACTGAGCTCCGGAGATCTTGGAGCCTCTAGCTCCGCTGGTGAATGTTCAGCAGCCTCGCTGGCCACTGAATGTTCACCAGCCTTGCATGTTGTTGAGAGCCTGGGCAGCTGTGTGGTGATTCCTCATCCATTGTTGGGCACTGCTCTCGGGGGTCTCACCTGATCTTCAGCTTCACCTTTTTTGCCGCCCACCATGCTTTTGCCTCTAAATGTTCTACCCGTATTTAAACACTTTTCTTTCTGCCCTTCTCCATCTGCGGAAGTGCCCCTTTCTGTCAGGACCTCTGTTCCCTCACTTGCTCTTTCGGATTTTCTTGGCTTTATTTCTGTGTCTGGTGCTTTCAGAGGGCAGCATTGACTTCACCTCACGTTCTGCACTGTGTCTGAGGGACGAGCCTCCCGTAGCCATTTGAGTGTAAGGTGGTGGTGGGGCATCTCATCAGAGTTGTCCTGGGGAAAGTGACTGATTATTACTGGGTGGTGGGCCAAGGGCAGGGTTTGGGGAGTTACCTGCATTGCTGGGTTAGTATCACTTGAAACAGGCATTCCGAGGGCAAGAGCACGCTGGTTTGGCTTTCTAGCTGTCTTGGCCGGTGGCATGGTGGTGTTCCCTTGGCTGCCTTTGTTAACTCAGCTTAGCTTTCTGCCTTCCTCTGGATCTCAGCGCTGACAACTCACTAGATTCTGCCCCTGGCAATCTTGATGACCTGTGAATACTCTCTAACACCACCTTCTGCCTGGTTCCAATGAATTGAGGAAATTCTCTCCTTGACAATTAGTGAGCCCAAACCTGACCTTGTGTTGGCATGTATGTGTGTTGTGCTAAGAACTTCTGAAGTGAACTCAGACATAATAAAGGACTGGCCTGGTTTGCTTCCAAGTGTTGTAAGGTTCTTAGAAGTCTTTTGGAGCCCTCCCTTTTCCTCCCCCCAAACCACATCTCCATTTTTCTCCTAAAAATAATGATAATAGCATTTTACCTGCAGCTCCAAGGAATGCTCTGTCTGTTCTGGTGCCTGTGGGAAGTGGCAGAGAACTGCTGAAACTTGTGTTCTAGGTTACAGAGCCCCGGGCTCCCACGTGGCAGGGACAGATCACAGTGTATCATAAAGGAGACTTTGTCTCTCTCCAGCCCAGCTCGGTGTTTGAGCCCCAGTGAGCAGGGAAAGGCTGTGGTTGTGGGAAGGCACTGGCATAGTCCCTCATTAAGGTAGAGGAAATGAGAGGCCCAAGGCCACAGCCGGCTGACCAGGAGCAGAAGGGCCAAGTCAGCAGCATCTCAGCCCATGGTGGGTCCCCCTACCCCACAGAGGACTCCTGGCACTCATTTCCCAGCCCCCCTCCTGAGCAGCCACATCCCAGGCTTCCCAGCTGCCCATCCAGACAGGTTGTATGTGTCCAGCTGTGCTCAGCCTCTTGTCCCTTGTCCTCCCTTGCATTTCAGTGCTTACTGAGTCCTCTGGCTACTCCCTGACCTTGGCAGGGTGGAAGGTTTATGGGTCATTACGGTGACTTACACTGGGGAAAGGGAACAGAAGTAGACATTTACTAACCCCCACATTGTTCTAGGGTTTGTATGTCCCCTGTGCATTTTTTGACTTCATTCTTACAGTTACCCGGTCAGGGGAGGGTCATGCAGCCCTCTGTACAAATGAGGCAGGTAGGGCCTGGTAAGGTTAGGTGGTTTTTCCAGGTCCCCACAGCCTGGGTTGCTGCTTCACACTCCAGAGAAAGAAAGGCACCCAGTCTTTCTAAAATCTGCTTTATTGTGGTATAAGCTGACATGCAACAATGTTCATCAGTTGTACATGTGTAGTTCTGAGTGTTGACAAGTGTGAGCAGCTGCGTGACCAACGTTGCACTTAAACACCGACCACTCCATCATCCGAAAAGCTCCCTCGAGCCTCCTTGCAGCCCCTCAACTGCTCCAGTCTCCAGGTCCCTGGCACCTGCAGCTGTGAATCCTGTCACTGCAGTCGGCATGGTGCAGAGGAGGGGACAGAAGGAGTCCTGTGGTGCACAGCCTCTGGGTCTGGCTCTCTCCCGCTGCACAGGGCTGTAGGATCATCCATGCCATTGTGCATCCAGTTCATGCCCTCTTATTGTCGGGTAGTGTTCCATCCTTTGGATGGACCATGCTGGGTTCATCCAGTCATCAGCAGATGGACATTTGGGTCATTTCTAGTTTGGGGCTCTTATGAGTAAAGCTGCTGTGACATATATAAGTCTTTTGTGTGGAGATAGGTTTTCATTTCTCTTGGATACATACCTAGGAGCGGGATGGCTGGATCATCTGGTAACTTTATGTTTATAATAAGAAACTGCCAGACCATTTTTCAAAGTGGCTGCACCATCCCCCACATTCCCACCAGCTCAGTATGAAGGGGACCTGATACTTTCAACTTCTAATCTAGGTCCCTTATACCACAGCTGCAGAGTTAATGGCTGACAATCATGCTAACGTGCCCTGAGCCTGTCCTTTTAATGGGATGTTTTGGGAAGTTTGGCCCTTTGGAATCACTTGCTGCTGGTGGAGAGGTTTTCCAGAGGAGGCCTGTAGTCACACAGGGCTACCACCACACACGCATCCTGATATGCAGGTTGTCCTCTCTGCCATCACCTATGGAGCTCTGCACTGTTGTAGCTGGGACCCGCTTGCAGCCTGGGGACGCTGGAACTTTCCACTCCTATGCAGGTCACCTGCCTGGCTCCCACAGGTTCCTGTTACACTGGCTCCTGGCCAGAGCTGGGGTCAGAGCCGCCCTCTTCCAGATGAACCTGGAGGCAGGTGCTGGCACGCCTAGCATCCCCTCGCTGCTGGTGCGTGGGGTTTCCTGGTACCTCTCGGCCTGGAGCTCGCTGCCTGGGGCTGTCAGTAACAGCCAGCCAGATGACTGCAGTTTCCTGTATTGCTTTCCTGTTAGGTTCCTGGTGTTTTGAAAGAGCCAAAAACAGACAGGGGTGCTATCAGGTTACAGCTCTGCTCTGGCGTGGTGCCTTGGGAAAATGGAGAGAAGGATTTTGAGGAACATGTGGTTAGTCTCACTTTTTTTTTTTTTTAATTTGAGGCAGCATTTCCTGAGTACAGACCACAGATAATTCGGTATTCTTTGGTGAAGGGGCCCACATTGAAGAAAACTGGCCACTTCTTTTCTAAAGGATTGTTGTCTTGGAGAGAAAACACAGAAGTTTGTCCCGCAGCCTGTATGCTATGGGGCAGTCTCACCAAACTGGCGCACTGGTTTGGGGAGGGCAGAGACCGGCTGGTGAACTTGACTACTGGGCTGAGAAGAGAGTTCTGGCGTTGGAATTAGAATGCAAAGCTCTGGGGATGGGGCCAGAGCATCAGGGGAGGCAGGAAACCCTTTCCCTGATTCCTGCTAACTTCATTGTGTCAGTGCCGCTATGTCACGCCGACACCACGCACAGGAAACAGCCGGTACACAGATTGGAAGTACAGGCTTGCAAGAGGTGAGGCTCCCATACGTGCAGGAGAGCCTCGAGTAACTCTGCCATGGCCTTTTATTGAAATGATATACAACAGGTGTGGGGAACCCACGTACAAGGATTATGTGCTTAATGATCACTACGTGCTCTTTCCCCATGGTCTCGACTCCCACCCTGATGCACCACAAATGTTCAAAGTCCAACACCTGCTTACAAACAGCCATGGATCTTATCTTGTTAGAGCACTGAGTTGCTTGAGGCTTGTCCTCAGGCTGCAAACATCTCCATGCTGGCCAGGAGATTGTCCCATTCCCAGAGCCTCCCTCAAGAACTGGTGGCCCTTCATATAAGCATGGTGCCTATGGTGCTCAGTCTCCTACAACCTTGAATTACCCTGACCTTTCTGGGCTTCACTTTTCTCACTGTGGAATAAAAACAAGGATACCTGGATGGTACGTGTGGCTCAGTGAGTAGGGCACCGGCTCCATATACAGAAGGTGGCAGGATCAAACCCAGCCCGGCCAAACTGCAACAAAAAGAAAAACAGTGGGGCGTTGTGGTGGGTGCCTGTGGTCCCAGCTACTTGGGAAGCTGAGGCAAGAGAATCACCTAAGCCCAAGAGCTGGAGGTTGCTATGAGCTGTGACGCCACCATTCTCTACTGAGGGCGACAGAGTGAGACTCTGTTTCTTAAAAAAAAACAGAGAACAAGGATACCTGTTTCACGATCTGCCACACGTCAGACCCCTTTTGTGCATGTGACTAGATGAGGTCTAGTGTGGCCACCTGCTGGGGTGGCTGTGGCTGAGCAGCAGAGCTCACACCTAGGAAGCACCTTGCTGTTCTCTTCTGGTCCTGTCAGGTGCTGAGCCTACCCCGAGGTGTGGCTGGGGCATCGCTGGCCCCCCTCAGGCAAGCAGTAAAAAATGCACCGAGTACAGAACTGCTGAGGTCCTGGAGTCCAGGACGCAGAAGTTTGTCCTGCAGGGGCTTGTATGGGAGTGAGTCAGGGCTGCTGAAGGTCACTGGATAAGTGTGGGCGCTGAATGGGATTACTCTCTGACCCCTGAGTGTCCCTGCTAAATGGGACTACTCTCTGATTCAGAGGTGTGGATGGGGCGGTGCCTGGCATTCCATTTGGAGGAGGTTCTACTGGGTGGATCTTCAGAAGACAGAAGTGGTGGGGAGGGAAAGGTCACTATCTGGGAATCAGGAACTAGCTGTGTGACCTTGAATGGGTTGACCTCAGTTTCCTTTTTTGGTAAAATGAGGGTACAGGACCAGATGATCAACTCCAGAGCTGGTGACAGCTGTCACGCTGCGTCTGGGGACTAAGGCTCCATAGACCAGCCTGTACGGTGACCCTGGCGTCTGCCACTGTTCATGCTGTGCTTTTTGGACCAAGACTTACGGCACAGATTTTGCAGCCTCTTTTGTCCCTTGATAGTAAATCCCTGTGGTTAATGAGTAATTGCTTTAGGGGCAGAGGTGAGGGGAGTAAGGACTGCAAGTGAAGAGGGAGGGACAGGTAGGTTCCAGTGGGGAGAGATTTTTCAGGCTACAATATGCAGAAGAACCTGAAAATGATTCCACTAAGCAGTTTTGCCCTGGGCTTGCTGGCAGGTGGCCCTGGTAGCCCCCTGCTGACATCTGCCACCAACCCTGAGCTCCAAAGGCCCAGGGAGGAGGAGGAGCAGTGATTGATGAGCTACAGTGCAGTGAGGAGCTCAGCCCCAGAGCAGCTCTGCCGACCATCAGCCACACCCTTCGGGTCAGGACACCAGCCCAGGGCCCAGTTCTAAATGGTTGATTTTGATTCTTATTGAGGCTTTTCTTTTTCACATTTTCTTATCCTGCTGAGCCAATCTGCTTCTTCCTACTGGTGTGACAAGAGCTTTTAGCTCCCTCCAAGGTCAAATTTTGCTCTGTCTGGAATCCCACTCTGCATGGGTTTCTTTCAGGTGTTCTTTTCCCATTTTGGGAGCTCTGACCAGCTCTAGCACCGGGGCTCCTTCCTCTCACGCTGGGGGCCTTTGCCGCAGTCCCCTGCTCTGGCTGCTTGGAGACATCCAGAGTTCTAATCATAATTGCAGTTGCACTCCAAAGCATATTGTGTTGACCTCTTATCCTTACTAAGTCATTCCAGATTTTATTTATTTATTTATTTATTTGAGACAGAGTCTCACTGTGTTACCCTTGGCAGAGTGTCCTGGCGTCACAGCTCACAGCAACCTCAAACTCTTAGGCTCAAGCAGTTCTTTTGCTTCAGCCTTCCAACTAGCTGGGACCACAGGTGCCCACCACAATGCCCGGCTATTTATTTTTGTTGTTGCAGTTGTCATTGTTGTTTTTTAGCAGGCCCAGGCTGGGCTTGAACCTGCCAGCTCCGGTGTATGTGGCTGGTGCTGTAACCACTGAGCTATGGGCACCAAGCTATCATTCTAGATTAAAAAAAAAAAACAACCTAAGGATAATTTTTTTAACTATGAAAAGTTTTGTGGGCTTTTCTTAATAGCAGGTAACTTAATGCACATGTAAAAAGTCAGATGTGAGGTATATGAAAAGAGATGAAATATTCTACATTTCAAAGTAAAATTTTATAGAACCATAAAGCTTGAGTGAATTTTAATGGTAACCAGTCTATCAATAGTATTTTTAAAATCCTTTCCTTTTTTGTTTTTCTCTTAATTAGGCCCAGGTGAGGTTTGAACCCACTGCCCCTGGTCCGCAAAGCCAGCACTCTATCCACTGAGCTGTGGCACCCAGCTTGCTTTTAAAATCTGATAACACAGGCAGTGCCTGTGGCTCAAAGGAGAAGGGCGCTGGCCCCATACGGTGGAGGTGGTATGTTCAAACCCAGCCCGGGCCAAAAACTGCACAAAAAAAGACAGAGAGAGAGAAAATAAGATGAAGAAAAGACCAAACAACAAATAGTTGTTCTACTGGGTTATTGAGCCGAGAAGCAAGACAATATCGATCATAAAGAACAACAGCATTTAACTCATTTTAAGCCATTCTCTTAAAATCTAGATAAAAGCCAAATGGTAGATGTTTAGATAAAGAATACATTTTAATTTCCAGAAGGGCTCCCTCAGCAATCACACAGGTAACAGGTAGGTTCTACTGGGTCTCAGAATACAATATGCCAAAATACAGCACACTGAATACTCTGAACTACAGGATACTGGCTGGCATCAGAACCATGTTCTCTCTTTCTCCTGCCCTCCTGTCTCCCACCTCCCATTCTTTTCCAAATTGAGTCATAGAAACCAGAATTCCTCCTCTCCAGGATGATCATAGAAACCAGAACCCCTGCTCCCCCAAAGTAAGCCATAAAACCCAAGAAAGTCCCTGGTCCTTTCTCCCTTGAAGACCCTCATTCCATAGAATGGACCCATAGTATGGGTCCTGCCCCATAGTTGGGGGGAGGAAATGCCACACAGACAGGGCAAGAAGAATCTTCACAAACAGGTTTGTAAGTTACATTTGCTAGTTACATCCTAGCTCACTCATTTTAGAAAATGAGCGTTTGTATTCTCAAACTTATCAGGCTCATGTCTCAGAACACATTGAGACATGTTACAATTCACATAAATACATTTTTTTGTATGGATAAAAATTTATTTCTACAAAAATATAAAATAAACAGGCAAATATCTGTAGCAATCTAAACAAATGGATAATCTGAATCCCCTATTGAAATTAAGTCTGTTATGATTAGATCATATTTAATTGATGTAATTGATCATTGTGTCACATTTCTTTTTTTTCTTTTTCTTTTTTTTTTCTTTTGGTTTTGTTTTTTGCAGGTTTTTTTTTTTTTTTTTTTGGCTGGGGCTGGGTTTGAACCTGCCATCTCTGGTATATGGAGCGGGCGCCCTACTCCTTTGAGCCACAAGCACTGCCCCATTGTGTCACATTTCTACATGACTGTCTGGTCTTCATCAAACCTAGCCCTAAAAACACTATTCCCTGGTTCTGTAGATCTTCATTCTCAAGACATCTGTGTCAGATAAAACTTTGGTTGAATAAATGCATTGTACTTTTCTCTCGTTAACTTGTCTTTTGCTATAGCAGCGTTGGCTGTGATCCTCATGATGGGGAGAAAAGGGATCATACCTTTTCCACTCATGCCTTTCCCATTTAGTTACCTTAGTTATCTGGACTCTTTTTTTTTTTTTTTTTTTTTTGAGACGGAGCCTCAAGCTATCCCCCTGGGTAGAGTGCCATGGCATCACAGCTCATAGCAACCTCCAACTCCTGGGCTCAAGCGAGTCTCCTGCCTCCGCCTCCCAAGTAGCTGGG
>CAUYQV010064891.1:0-26801 GCA_963574575.1 Galagoides demidoff
AGCAACCTCCAACTCCTGGGCTCAAGCGAGTCTCCTGCCTCAGCCTCCCAAGTAGCTGGGACTACAGGCACCCACCACAACGCCCGGCCATTTTTTGGTTGCAGCTGTCATTGTTATTTGGCGGGCCTGGGCTGGATTTGAACCCGCCACCTTTAGGTGTATGTGGTTGGCACCTTAGCCACTTGAGCCACAGGCGCTGAGCCACTCTCTAATCTTTTAATTGATGTTTTAAATTTATAACACTTGTGTTGAAGTGATTACTCAGATACTATTGTCCATGTTATAACATAACAATGAATTATATTTTTTAATTCATTTTTTTGTTTCTTTCTTTCCTTTTGTTCTTTTTCTAATTTAGTTGAAAATTTTATATGCTTAAATCTTATTGCTTCTCCAAGTATAGAATTATATTTCTTTTAGTTTTTTTGTGATTTCCCTAGAGTTTCCAATGTACAAGTTTTAACTAAACTAAGTTTACCTTCTAATAAGAATAATATACTCCTTCAGCTAAAGTACAGATTTTTTAATAGTAATTATTGCCAATTTCTCCCTCTCCTCTCATTAAATTTCTATCAGTAATTTCCCTTTTCCGTGTTATTGTTAACCAATTTATTATTATCATTACTACTACTACTTGAGTTACTTTTACTACAATTAAAATAAGAAAAACATTTTCATTTCCTTCCCTTCTCTTATTCTTGCTCTAATCCTTGTCTTTGTTTATGTAGATTCCATTTATGGTCTATACCATTTCCCTCCTGCCTAAATAGCTTTATTTTTTTAGCATTTCTTGCAGGGAAGGCCTGCTAGTGGTGACATTTCTCAGCTCTTGTATGTTAGAAAATGCCATATAAAAATGTGGCATTTACATAGGAGTGGAATCACAGAGGCAGATGCTTATGTTAATTTTGTTTTTTAAGGATTTGTCAGACTATTTTCCAAAGCAGTGAAATGATTTCAGTTCACTAGGAAAGGACAAGACTTGGCATTTTACATTGGTCATTTTGTTTTTTATGGGTTTAATTTATTATATGTAATAATTTGAATGTAATCTGTACAAAATATGTCCTTAGTATAAATACAAAAAGACCAAATATTACATATAAGTATGATTTTTTTTGGACTCTGTAATAGTGGTATAGCTTAAGAGTGGCGTGAACTAGAATTTTAAAATGGTTCTTAGTATACTCTAGTATTGAGTCCATAAGAAAAGAGCTACCATTTTCTTGCTGTTAAAAGAAACAAATTAAAATTCAGAAAGAGAAAAAAAAAAAAACGAAGACTAAAGCTGGTGTTGGATTAGAATTGAAACTTCATGTAAATCCTGAATATTTACTAGGTTTTGGTATAGAACACTTAATTCAAGGAATTCTCTTCAGGAAATTAATTGGCTTTTTCAATATTTAAATTCAAATAATTTATTTATGGAAATTTTTCTTGAATTAAAGTTGAAAGAATTATTTATGTTCCTTTGCTTTCTTCTTCTTCCGTGGAGATGCTAATCACGAACATTAAAGACATTCTTTCCCAGTTTTCCTTTCAAATCTTTTACTTAGGACATTTTTATTTCTTTACCATGTTTTTGTTTGATTTATGCTTTTCTTCAATTCCCATTGTTTAATGTTGCTGAACACTGTTCACCCCGGCTTCTTTAACTGAGTCTTTACCTTTTGATATGATTTTTCCCTTTGTTTCTATAGATTTCTTAATTTAAAAAACTCTTTTTTATTACTCCAAGGACAAAAATCCTTTTTAAAATTTGTATTCCTAATTCTTTAATTCCAAATTTAATTTTTAATATGGTATCTCTCAAAGCTGTTATTTTTCCAATGTATAAAAATGGGCTATATTTCTTTTGCTCTGTGTTTGGTTTGATTTGAGGAATTTTCTTCAGTTTATTTTTAATGCTAATTTCTTTCTAAAATAGTTTTGTGTAGTTAAGCACTTATAAGTGTACATTCACTGGTCAAAGATGGCCTCTTGAGATGGTTAAGCAATTTGTAGTTCATTACCTTTATTTTGGGAATATAACGAGTAAGATTTCTATGATGGCTAGATTTATTTAGGGTCAGTGTAGAAAGGTTTTATTTGTCTTTTAGTTTATATACAGGGTATCCAAAATGTTGGTGTGCAACGATCTTTTTGGACACAGTGTATATACAAGACACTGCCAGAAAATGTGCACATTTTAAGAAAGGAAAGTCTGTATTGAAATTTCAACACTCAGGTCAGCATTCTTAACTATGAAGTGTTTGAGTTGATTTCCTTTTTATTTCTATGTTCAATTTTCATGTTTTATGCTTTTATCTATAACTTGTTTACATTTTTGTTTAGGTATCTCCCAAGGAACTTTTATAATTACTATTACACTTCATCCAGCTCTGAGTTTAATAGCAGTGACATCAATTTGAATTTTTGTCTGTAATGATTTCACCTCAAAATATGAAGAATATAGAATAAAATAACTACCTGAAAAAAACTTATAAAATAATGGGGAATCAGGTAAGAGGATAAAGTATTCAAATAATTTATATGAACATGTTGAAGTATTACTTTTTAAAAAAAAAGACAGGTTTTTTTCGCTCCAGTTGTCAAATTGGGTACTTAGCAATTATTTATTGAATTTAACTATTATTTAACTATTTTAATTATTTTATCCTCCTTTCTGTAATTTTGATGCTCTATTCTTGTATAGATAACATTCTAGATTGATGCAATTAACTCTATTATTTTTTAAGCCACCTATACTTTTAGCATAAACCAAGTGGATGGAATAATAGAAATTTATTCTATCACAGTTCTTGAACCAGACCCAAAACCAAGTTGTTGGCATTGTTTTTGCTGGATTCCCTGAAAAAGAATTTACTCCAAGAATCTCTACTAGCTTCTGGTGATTACCTGCAGTCTTTGGCATTCCTTGGCTTGTGTCTACATGATATTATTATTTTTTTGTAAATACATAGATAAATATTTTATTGGTTACACAGTGTGTGATGGAATAATGTGTAGCAATCAATTCCTACAAAGTCCAGATAGTACAGGGACTCACCTGGGACCAATTTGATCTGTTTCCCTTTTGCCTTCAATGTTCCAGCTCTAACAGTTAAGCAGTTTTCTTAGATAATAAAAACATGAATAAAGTCCAAAGGTTTTTAAAGAATGAAAACAAAACAATAAAAACAAATATATCCTTATTTGCCATCGTATGTACCCATATGAGTTTTGGGACTAACAGATTTATTTATTTATTTATTTATTTATTTATTTATTTATTTATTTTGAGATAGAGCCTCAAGCTATCCCCCTGGCTATGGTGCCATGGGAATCACAGCTCATAGCAACCTCCAACTCCTGGGCTCAAGCAAGTCTCCTGCCTCAGCCTCCCAAGTAGATGGGACCACAGGCGCCCGCCACAATGCCCGGCCATTTTTTGGTTGCAGCCATCATTGTTGTTTGGCGGGCCCAGGCTGAGGATTCGAACCCGGCACCTTAGGTGTATGTGGCTGGTGCCTTAGCCGATTGAGCCACAGGTGCCGAGCCTGGGACTACCAGATGTTTAAACTTTTTTCGTCTTCCGAATATTGGCTATCATTAAGATGATTATGCAGACGTACAGAGATATTGTCCAGGCACTGACTACTAGCTTTAAAGCTCCAAGGTGTTTCTGTCCAAATACTCATGATTTTAATTTTTGCAACTTTCTTCACACAGCCTGTCTCTTCATTTTCTCCTCTTCTGTTCTTTGAAAACACTTAGCATTGGATTTGGGGCCTGCCTGATTAATCCAGGTGGGCTCATCTCAAGATCTTTTACCTAATTACATTTAAGGACACCATTGTTTAGAAAACGGTATATTCCCAGGCACTGGGGAGTAGGATTAGAGATAACCCTTAGGCAGCGATAATTCAGTCCACTAAAATGACCCCAAAATTCAAGTTTTTAGACATAGACAGTCCTATTCATAGTAACAGCTATGTTTCTGGAAACGTGGCTTAAGAGAGTTTAACAAATCCTCACAGAGACAATCCCCAAAATGCCTAAAATTGTTTCTCTCAGAATAAAACTTCAGTAAATACCATAAATCCTGTTATATTAGATTTTCCAAGTAGCAAATATATCCCACATGACTAACTACCATGATTGCCTTTCTGTTTCTGTGTCTATCTCGTCCCCTGTCTAAGAGCATTCTCCCTATGAGACTAAATAACGATGTCAAATTTTACAGGTGAAAAT
This sequence comes from Galagoides demidoff, assembly GCA_963574575.1. Lineage (NCBI taxonomy): Eukaryota > Metazoa > Chordata > Mammalia > Primates > Galagidae > Galagoides > Galagoides demidoff. The sequence continues at coordinate 4,234 of CAUYQV010064891.1, forward strand.
AAAGTATTCAGGAGACGCTGATCTGGGGTAATGATGAATGATGACAAACTAACTTTTCTTATTTCCTAATGTCTTTTATTATGGCAATGGATAAAATAAAAAGTTCTATGTTTTGATTTTTAGTGTAGGACATGCACTGCATTTTGCAGGAAAGAACACTGAACCAAATGTTATTTTTGTCAAACTGACACTCTATTTAGTCAAACATTCCATTTTTCTAAATAACCATTTACCTTGATATACTGAATACATAGGAACAGAGAAGTCTGCAAGCATTTATCTATCATTATTAGCTATCATTGTTTTATAAATTTTTACAGAGTAAATTTGTAGACCAAAATAATTATACTTATGGCTACCATGACAACAAATGGCATATTTCTTTCTTTCTTTTTTTTTGTGCAGTTTTTGGCTGGGGCAGGGTTTGCATCTACCACCTCCAGTATATGGGGCTGGTGCTGTACTCCTTGAGCCTACCCAGCATATTTTCTTAGTTCATAAATAGTGATGTTTTTCCATTCCAGATAGAAAATGCAAAAGTCCTTAGTGAGTGTTAGAAAAAAACAACACTGATCCTTCCATAGTAGAAAGCCAAATATATTCAACATTCTACCAATACTGATCTGACCCTTCAGTGTATGTTAGCACATGTTTAGTCTGCTCGTGTCATTGACTGTACTTGTGTTTGCCCTGCAGAAGGGAAATACAAACTGTTAAGAACCTCCCTCTGTTCCTACCATCAGACAGATTTATTTTTAACATATCTAGCAAGAAAGCATTAAGCTAACTGAGGAAGATGAGTGTCCAACTTATTTATTAATTTCCTCTTCCACCACAAGACGTGTGAACAATGGGACCCCTGTAACTTAGCTCACACTAAGTACGTTCCCGGAAGCTGATGAATAGCAATGATGTCCACTTCTTCTCTATGATGTTACCACATTTGTTCTTTCTCAGACAAACTAATCTAAAATTGTTTAGCAGCTGCCAATGAATCAGCTTAAGTTTTTACATAAGCTCCTCACTTATTCTCAGTAAAAATGGAAAATGAACAGACAATTTTAAGTTCTTGATCTTTGGAGAATTTGTATTTTCTACTGTTCAATATCTTTCCATGGTGAAGGCCAAAAAGGTTTGGTAATTCATCGGCAACCTGACAGCATACACGAGCCATCTGTAAACAGCGTCAACATTCAGTCAACAGGTCATAGGAACATGTAGACATTAATTAAGGGAGAAAGTACCTTAGCCAGAATAAGTATCCTGGGAGAGTAAACAAGCCATTCACACAACTCATATCTCCATAATTTTATTTGGCATTATTCCACCTACTCTGAACCTATCTTTTGATTGTAAACAATGGTGTCATTCTATTTTTGTGTTAGATACGTCAGAGAGAATCTGTTTCATAGCGACAGCTTAGTTCACACAGGTACCTACGGTCCCGATGTTTAGATGTTCATTCTCCACCACGGCCAGCAGTCCATGACTTATGTCTCAACAAAAGAATCACTTGCCAAAGACAGCATAGAGCGAGAATAAAACCCTTCTGGGACTATTTCTTGAGTCTTTTTGGGGGGCTTGCCCCACAGAGTCACAGGTTGTATACAGAATTCAATTTGGACTCAGACAAACCATACAACATTGGACCTACCAGATGACAGAGTAGAGAAATTCCTCTGTTTGTTTTACCTTATCAAGTCTGCAAACTTTTCTATTTATTTAGTAACTTTATGGAAGCACCATATGCAATTTTATATATGCTGTTTCCAAAATCTCAAGTCTTCTCAAGCATTGCATTTCTAACTTAAAGACAGGATGCCCAAGGTTTAGAAACTCATATTCCATAGAGGAATCCAATTTAGCCATTATGCTATCTTGGGATTTTCTCCCACTACAGGGTTTTACTGAGGCAACTCTGGAGCTGTTTATTATCTTACATTTTTCTGCCCATGAAAGTGAAAGTGATATCATCTGGAATACGGAGCCTTTAATTTCCCTATGACCTACATAAAGCCCCAGAACTCAAAGAAACTGTGACAGGCAGATCAAACCTCCCCTCCCCACCAAACATACTTGTGCTTAATCCCTGGAATCTGTGACTATGTACATTGCATGGCAAATGGGACTTTGCAGATGTGATTATGACTATGGACTTTAAGAAAATGGAATTAGTACAGACACACTAAAGTCACAGGGCCTTTAGCAAATAACTTTTTCTAGCTGGAGGCAGAGGAAATGAAACTGAATAAATCAGATTAAAAGCGTGAGAAGGACTTGACACACTGTTGTTCCTTGAAAGGGGAGGGCAAGGATGTTATGAAAGGGTGAGCGCTCAGGACTGGGAGCCAGCAAGGAATAGGGAGTTCTTCTCTACAAACAATGGATTAAATTTTGCTAACAACTTGAGTGGTCTTGGAGATGGAGTCTCTCCTTTAAGTTCAAGATATTAAGTGCAGGTAAGCTAACACTTGGATGTCAGCCAGCTAACTCATGAAGCATAGAAAACAATGGAATGACCCTGGACTTCTAACTTATATAAGGTAATGAACATGCGCTATGCTACAACACTAGGTTTGTGATAACTTGGTACAGCAGCAACAGAAAAGTAATAGAGTCACACAACCCCATGGTGAGACAGGGAAAGAGAATTCTATTTATTTTCAAGTTTGTGAAAATAATGCCTTCCTGGTAGGATTTTTTGTCTGCTTTTGATTTTTTTGTTTATTCATTTTAGTAGAAAAATATATTCTCAAGGTGTAAAAATTCATATTATTATTTGCCTCAAGTTATATAGATATGAACTATAAAAAGACTCCACTAGAACAATAATTATATTTTGATGTAGTGATATGATTAGTCTTATAAAAATATACAAAATGCTGTAATTTGTATTTTTTTGCTAAGAAAACTTTAGCATTAAAACTGAATTCTTGTTTTTTTTTTTTTTTTTTAAATCAAAACCCACAAATCCTTCTTAGAGGATGGAGCTCAATGCTCTGGCTCCCCTATCATATAGTATTGATTTAGATTTATTGTTTCAGAAAGGAAGAAAAATTTAAAGGATTTAATAGAGTGTTTTCTACTAACAATCCCTTAATTTTGTGGCCCAGAGAGATAGGAAATGAATATGTTCATTATTTTTATTCTACATTCAAGAACTAAAAAAATGAAAAAAAGAATTTCATATAGAATATTATGAAATTAGACTATATCCAAAGTCCAGGTATCATCTGAAACATTACAAAAGTCAGTTCTGACTTCTGAAACACCTTTGTAGACTCTGTCCCCTAGAATAGGCATAAAATCAGAGTCACTGCCCCCAAATCATTGGAGCTCATTTTTTACTTGTAAAATAGCCACATTCTGTTTCAATAAGCTAATAAAGGTGTTAGAAAGGTCTGGTCCTCTGGGTGATTACATCAGTTCCTTCTTCACCAGTTGATGGATATGTTAAGACACAAATCTTATTGTTTTATCTTCCCAACATATCTCTGAAATGTTCACAGTTATACATATCAGAATTGACTTTAGACTATTTCCATCTCTTGCCTCACTGAAAGTGCATTCATGTATTAACTAAATAAAAAAAATTATTTCTCAGATCATTTGGAATTCATACTAAGTCCGTTCTGGTCTCTGCCAAACGTGGACAAACCAGGCAGTCCAATTCAAATGCAATTACTCCTACTGTAATTCTTGACCATTAAAGTGCAACATTTTGGAAAGCTGAGGGAGGAGAATTGATAGAGACCAGGAATTCAAGACCAGCCTGGCTGATGTACAGAGACACAATTTTTGAAAAACATTTTACAAAGTAATATGGTGGCATATGCTTGTCATCCTGGTTACTCCAGAGACGGAGGCAGGAGGATACCTTGAGTGCAGGGGTTTGAAGTTACAGTAAGATCATACTCCAGCCTGGGCAACAGGGTTATGTTAGGTAGGGTTAAGGCGGGAGAGGGATAAACGACTCTAGAAGATGCTTTGCACGAGGAGGAACAAATGGACCAGAGGGGGCTCCCAAGAAAGAACATTTGACATATCAAGGGAACTTCCAAGGACTGAGCATATTTTTATCTAGGATAAGGATCTCCAAGCCTTGACCAACCAGAAAGTGGCAGAGAAACCACAAAGTGGAGATATCAGGGCTGCGTAAGTGGGTCTTTGGAACATGTATATAAGTAAGGTGACAGTATCCTCAAGTGACTGTCCTCATTAACATAGTATGAATCATGTGCCATGACAGTTTACAAATGCTACGGCAACCTCAGCAGTTATACTGAGGTCAGGAAAGGAAAGGGTTCCCAGGCTTGGGACCTCTTCACACCTTCACAGAAAACTCATGAATATTCCACCATTAGTTTAACATATTATTAGGGATTAACTGTCCTGTCCACACTCTGTCTTTAAACTCAGGGTCTCTTCCACTCCCAAGGGTTGATCTATTTCTTCCCCCTAAAGCGCTATGCTTTAAAAAGCTGTGGCACTCTGCCTGCTTGCATCTGCTGTGTCTGATCATTTTTGGCACTGGGAACTAAGAACCAGCCCTGACATCTAACATCCAGCAATGACAGACACTGTCTCTGAAAAGTAAAGAAAGAAATCATGACTTAAAATTATTATATCCTTCAACATAATATTTCTCAAGACTTTTATTAAAAGGGGTAGCCATCAGGCCCAGTTAAAGAACACAGTTTAGGGACAAATGGACAAGTTTCAATGAATAACAAGCCCCAGAATTTGTACTAAATCATCCCATAAAACAATTAGCATTGTAATAACATAAATTGTGTGCCACTTTTGAGACTATATGTGGGTGAAATTAGGCTAAAGAACTAGAAGCAAACCCAGCAGACAATCACATCATATCATTTTAACCATATATATACATACAACTTTAGCCTAATAAAAAGAAAAATCCTTGTTTATCTTATCTTGCACACACACTGAAATATAAATTAACAAACTTTTGTGATTGCATTTTGTCAAATGCTTATCATTCAGTGTTTAAAATTGTTGTAGAGGTATTCTTGTTGTAGCTTGGAAGAAATTGTAGATCATAGGGATAGCGCAAAAGGAAAAGATCTCCATCTTTTGATTAAGGTACGGCATTTTCATTTGAGGACAGTAAGAACAAATAAAGGCAGAGAAGAAGCTTTGGTTGTCCGGAAGAGTTCTGTGTGGATTGGGGATTCAGAGTAACTTCTCTATTCTGAAGTCCCTGGCAGGCATATTCCCATGATTATCACAAAGATGTCTTACATACTCTTATTTTCTCACAACTGCTTTGAAAAGAATGTGATTTCAAATTCACTTTTCTTGTTCTTAACCCTTGAAATAAAACTGATGCTTTATTTCTAGTTATCTTAGCACCGTGGCTGCTAAAACTGAAGCATTCTTTTAGAATTCTTCTAGAAAGCCCTTGGGCTCTAGTCAGCATTCGTCCAAAAACATATGGATTCCAGACTGCCATTCTCTTTTTTTAAATTACCCAAACCCTTTCAAAGACACCATTTCATGTTGCAGACCTGATTTCTACAAGATCTCTTTGACCACGTCTGACAATTTCCCCAAAGTTTGTCCTCACAAGACACAGTAATCCTGGGTGTGCATAGAGAATAATTAAACTGGCTGCCTCATTGAATCAATCCAGATTTCTGGATTATGTTTCAAAACTCACTGGAGGTTTCCAACATTTCCCAGAGAGACCACTATGCGCACCTGTTCCAATGACTTTGTCCACTAGTAAGTGTTCTTGGTAACAATAACAACAAAACCCTACATACTAAATTTTGACTCTAACAGAAAAAAAAATTTAAGTATATCATGGACAATAAAATATTACAGTGAAGTTTGAAAACAGGTAACAGTTCAAAAATAAGTAGATGTCTGGACACTGTGTTAGAAATTGTCAGTACTAAACCACATTGTCAGAGACGCAGCTGCAGAAAAAACGTGAGAAATTCCAACAGCCATACTCTTAACATTTTCTTCCAAACACACTCTTATTTTTCTGTGGTGTAGAAAGTCTGATAATAGGCAGATGATTTTCTAAATCTTTGATTTTTATTTTATTTTTTCTAACAATTCCTTCTCTAATACATTTTTCTCTTTCTGCATTTCACCATAACCAGTCGTAAGGAACCATACTCCTCCCTCAACATGCTGCTTAGAAATCTTTTGTGCTAGTTATCCAATTTCATTCCGTACCTTCTTTTCCTTCCAGACCCTTGCAAGAATCATCTTTAGCATCATTCCCTTGGTGATCGTCTTAGCTTTTCCCAACCTGCACCTTAGAACTTCTTCAGCCTCTACCCATGAACTAGTCCCCAGAAAACAGTTTTAGGTATTTGGTACAGGAGCACCCCACCTTTTGATACCAAACACTTTCTTAGTCTTCTTAAACTGCTTTAACAAATTACCATAGCCTGGATGGCTTAATTAACAGAAATTTATGTCTCACTATTGTACAGAAGCCCAAGATCAAGTTTCCAGATGATTTTGCATCTGGTGAGAGACTGCATCCTGCCTTGTAGACAACTGCCTCCTGGTTCTGTGCTCATGTGAACGTTATTTGGAGGATTCTATGAGAGAGAGAGAGGAGAGATCTCTTTCTCTTATCAGGACACTAATTCCATCATGAGTATCTAATTCTTGACCTAATAACATTGAAAAAAGTGTCTCCCCAACCCCCACTTCCAAAGACCATCACACTGAGGACTAGGGATTCAATATACGGATGTAGTCAGAGGTCCAACAGTTAGCCTATAATACCTATGCTCCACCATAATCAAACTGCCAAAACCAAATATAAACAGTGAATACTTAAAGCAGTAAGAGAAGAGTCTCATCACTTAGAGAATAAAAAAACGATGGACAAAATCAAGCAATCCAAAAGTTGATTTGGTAAAAAGACAAAGCAATCCTGAGCAAAATGAATAAGACTGGAGACATTATACTACCATACAGCAAAGCCATTGCCATTCAAACAGCATGGTACTTACACAAAAACAAACATATAGACCAATGGAACAGAACAGAAAACAGAAACAAATTCACACATTTGTAGTTAATTCATTTTCAACAAAGGAGCCAACAGAACATATTGGGGAAAGAACAGTCTCATGGGGAAACTGAATAACCACCTGCAGGAGAATTGGTCTAGGCAAAAGTTTTTTGAAAGGAACTCAAAAGTATGAAGGAAATATTGATAAACTGTATTACACCAACCAAAAAAAGCTTCAAGAAAGTAAAGATACAATCCACAGAACGGGAGAAAATATTTTCAAACTAACCCTCTGACAAGGGATTAAGAACTGATTATATGTAATACTGTTAACAAAGTAGCAAAATAAACAAAAAAATCAAAGAATCTAGTTAAAAATGATCAAAAGATCAGAAAAGCAGTATCTCAAAAGAAAACATGCAGATAGTATATTAAAAAAGTTTGATGTCTCTAATTAGCACAGAAATGAAATCAAAACACACTGAGATATCATCTGAGATATCATCCCACCCCAGTTTAAACAGCCTTTATCAAAAAGACAGGGAGTAACAGACACTCTCAAGAACGTGGAGAAAAGGGAATCCTTCTATACTGTAGATGGAAAACTAAATTTGTACAGCCATTATGGAAAATAATATAAAGTTCTTAAAAAAAAATAAATGTATGGACCATACCACATATAATCTTGGAGGACACTTCTTATGTGTATACTTTTGAAAGGAAACCTGCGTATGAAAGATTCGACTGCACTCCCATATTGACTGTAGCTCTATTCGTAACAGGCAAGGCATGGATTCAATCTCAGGGTCCATCAACAGACAAATGAGTTGAAAATAATAGTGTATATACACAGTAGAATATTATTTGCTACAAAAAATGAATTCTGTACTTTTCAGCAACATAGAAAGAGAGGTCATGTGAAAAGAAATAAGCCAGGTACAGAAAGGCGAGTCTCAGAAGATCTCGCTCACATGTGGAAGCTACAAAAGGGAACTTCAGGAAGGTAGAGATTATGTTGGTGGTTCATAGATTGAGAAGTGTAGAGAAGAGGACAAAAGGGGTTGATGAGTACAAAGATACAATTAGAAGAAATAAGGCTTAGTGGTCGATAGATCACTAGGATAGCTATAGTTAAAAATTTCGTGGTTAAAAATAGCTAATGGAGAAAAATTTGCACATTCCCAGCATAAGGCAATGATAAATGTTTAAGTCAATGACATGTCAATTACCCTTGTTGATCATTAAACATTCCATGAATGTATCAAAATACCACATGTGCCCCCCAAATATGTACATCTATTTTCTTTCAAGAAAAAAAAATGTTTCCCGACTCTTATGTAAACCTTTTTTTTTTTTTTTACAATTACTTCAATTAGAATGGAAATATGGTTCATTTACCATAATGACTTGGTATCTCCCTTAAGTGTCTTTTTCCTATGAATTCTATTTCATAATTTTCCTGAAATTTATTTACAGATAAAATTGGTTTGACGGTCGTAAATAGTTTTTTACATTCTGTGTTTGATTGATCCCATTCCATTGCATTATTTAATGTTTTCCTGTAACAGCTGTGTTTCTGTAAACTCTTCATTAGGTGTAGCGGTGTGATCAGGCAAGCCTCTTAGTAATCCAGCAGAGTGTGCCCAAGCTGCCACTTAGATGCTACTGTCTACCTCTAGAATGTGTGGAATATCGGCTTCTTTTCTCCCTGCCTTCCTTCATTTTTCCTTTATTCCTCTCCACAATTCTTTCTTTTTCTATTCTTTCTTTCATTCTTTCCTCTTCCTTTCCCTTCCTCTTTCTCTTTTTCCTTTCCTCTCTATCATTTTCTCTGTGACACCGGGAAGATATTAATCAAGGTGCACTGCAAAAAATGCAAACTTTGCAATGATTAGGAATGTATTTAAATATCTCTACCATATATTCTAATTACACATTCATTCTATATCATTATTTTAACTATTTGAAGAAAATTAATGTCTTCATTATCTACTTTGTCATTCTCAATTTTTGTTCATATAAAAAGTAGGATATTTGCTTAATTTATGTCCTTTATGTACAAGAGATTTTAAGAAAACAGAAGTTCAGTCTCTAATGTTCTGCACATTTAAGCAATTTGTTTTTTCTCTCATTGAAATTATGGATTTAAATACAGTTTATGTGCTTTAATCCATTGCACTTAGTATTGTAATTTTCCTACTTTTGCCCTTGGAAACTTTTCCTGGTTGACAGCTGGATTTCATTTGCATGATCCACTAGTATTTGACACTTTCTCGCTTTCTTAAATGAAGCAGTATTTCTTGGCTCATCCATACGCTTGTCTAAATCCTGGAAATGACCATTTCTCCAAGAGCTTTTGGGAAGTTTCAACATCCCAATACAGACACTCCTGAGCATTTCCCATGGACAGAAATAGGAAAAACACGAGCTTCATAAACATGAAAATGCAGAATGAATTCAATCTGCTAATTCTACTTCAGGGTTACTGTTCAGTTTTTACTTAATATTTCCAATCTTGCACCTGTGCTGCACCAAGGATAAAACATTCAGGCTTCAGTACAGCTACTCATTTTATTTATTCAGCAGTTTCAGAATAACAATAGCTCGCAATAACATAAATTACTGAAAAAAAGCTTATTTTTATTCAAAATTAATTTAATGTGTACTGGGTTAGGATATTTTGTCAAATTACTGTGCTTTAAATTCACTTATAATGTTCATTTCTACATTGTATTGCTATCTGGTTTTACAATATCTTATCATTTGAATAGTCTATTAATTAGATTCATATAGCTTTCACATTATATTTTTTGAAAATTTATTTTATATTTGAATGAAACATATACATAGATTCATATTCAAATACACAAAAGAAAGTTTGTTTGTTTTTTATAGAGACAGAGTCTCAGTTTATAGCCCGTAGTGTCACACAGTTCACTCAACCCCCAACCCTGGGGCTCAGGGGATTCTCTTGCCTCAGCCTCCAGAGTAGCTGGGACCACAGGTGCCTGCCACAATGTCTGGCAATATTTTTGTTGCAGTTTGGCTGGGGCTGGGTTCAAACCCACCACCCTCGGTATATGGGGCCGGTGCCCCACCTGCTGAGCCACAGGCACCACCCCAAAGAAAGCATTTTTTTAAATATGAATTTTAAGGCTGGGTAATATGGCTCACGCTTATAAGGTTAGCACTGTGGCAGGCCGAGGCATGAGGATTGCCTGAACTCACGAGTTCAAGACCTTCCAGAACCAGAGCAAGGCCCTATTGCTAAAAAAAAGAGTCACATTTTGTGGCCGACACCTGTAGTCCAAGCTATTTGGGAGGCTGAGGCAAAAGAATTGTTTAAGCCCAGGAGCTTGAGGTTGCTGTGAGCTGTGACGCCACAACACTCTACCAAGGGCAACAAAGTGAGACTGTCTACAAAATAAACAAAATGTAAATTTTAACCTCTGGGCTTCCATCCTATACTATCTTACCTTCATTGTAGGAGACCAAGCACCAGGCTTATAGAGGCAACTGCTGGTTCTTGAGGAGGCACTGGGAGCGAGACAAATCTCCCCGTGGGCATGGAGATGTTTTGCTGCCCGAGACAAGCCTTCAAGCAGCTGCAGGCGTTAAAGAGATGAGATAGGTGGGTCCTTAGCAAGCAGGTGTTATGCTTTGAACATTCCTGGTGCATTGGGTGGGGGGTTAAGCCCGTGGGGAAAAAGTACTTAGCAACCATTAAGCACATGATCCTAGTACCTCGCCCGAAACCTGTTGTATAATGCTTCAATAAAAGGCCACAATAGAGGTTACTTGGGCTCTCGTGAAGATATGGGAAGCTCACCTCTTGCAGGCATGTACCTTCACTCCGTGTCCCCACTGTTTTTATTCCTGTAGTGACGGGGTGCCACAGCAGGCCCCAACACTTCATATATGACTATTATTATTTTAACTTACATTTTATGTGCATGTTTTTTGATAAAGGGTAATATCCTATTCTCCCTTAATTTTGCACTGCTTTGTTTTTTCTGGATATTAATAGAGAGACAGTCTTTATCGAATTTTATAGCTGCTAATAGAGAGATGGTCTTTATTCCATTTTATAGCTGTTTGTTATTCCATGGGATGGATTTGCCATAGACCCCTAGCCATTCTCCTCTGAATGGACATTCACTCTGTTTTAAATACGTTGATACTATTAACGTTACAATAAATGACCTTGAACACACATATTTTTCTAGTATTGCCAGTGTGTATTGGGTGGATTTCCAGAAGGGACATTGCTGTATCAATGAATTAGTACCTATTTAATTTTATTCTTTATATTTTGATATTTAATATTGAGTTCATACCTATGTATTTGGTTTTTATTTTTACTATTTTAAATCAATATAGTATCAAGAAATTTTTATTTGTATCTATTCATAAAGGGTATTGACTACGTATTAATGTTATAAACCTCTTCTACACTGTCTTGTTTAGCTCAGTAGTATTTTAGTTGATTCTATCTTGTTAAAAAAAGAGAAAATTTACTTTTCCTTTGGTGAAAGCCAATTGATAAACTTAGCCTGATCGCTTGAAACTCCCCAGCCCTTTGGTACTTAGAATCTGAGTTCAGACTGCAGGCTCTTCTCACCTTTTTGTAATTACCTTGAATAAAGTCTTTCTTATGTACTTATTTAACTTTGTTGGGTGTAATTTTTCCGTCAACAGTTTACAGTTTTCTTCCATTTCGTGGACACATATTTGTGAGCTGCTCTCAAGGTCCAGAGGGACCTTAATACACTTCCTGGTCTTTTTCCCAGTAATACCTTTATATAGAACTCAACTGCAATCTTTTTCTGCATCCTACGTTTAGGTGATACGAGTTGCTTTGCACTTTTGACAGGAATTGGAAAATAGAATTGCTTTCCTAGCTTCAGGGACTTAGCACTTCTTTTTCAATTGTTTTTAAAAAGTGATAAAAAATATATATCTTAGCACTCTGGTATTTGCCTTCTCTGTTTTATTCCCCCACTTTTTATACGTTCTGTCTCCCTTCTTTGCCCTGTTTTCTCTGTCCTGTTCAATTTCAATTATAATCATAACCATAACTCTTCAAGGCAGGAGTTTGTCCTCATAGGGAGCTTTCATTTGCCAGTTTCATGAATTTACATTCCCAAATCAGGAGTAGATCTTTCCAAACCTCTGGTGCTACTTCTCAATACCCATAACTGGAAATTGTAAAATCCTCCCAATGTCAGTTGCTGTTCTCAGATAATGCCACATCTTTGTCAGGGAGAACCTGCCTGATACTCTGATATTCTCCAGTTCAGAATTCGGCTGCTGGCCATCTGATTCCTGTAGCAAAGTGTTTGATGCAAAATAGATTTTTTTGCATTGAAGGAAGTTTGAATGTACCACTTTATGATTCCTGAGTGCTACAATTTGAATTGTTTTTTGTGTTTACTCCAAAAAGGTGTTGAATTCCCACCCCCTAGTCCTGGTAAACGTAACCTTATTTGGAAATAATCTTTGTAGATGACCAAGTTACCAAGTTAAGACAAGGTCTCTGGTGTGGGCCTTAATCCGGTATGATTGGCGTCCTTATAAAAAAGGAATATTTTCTACACAGACGTGTATAGCACCGGGGAAAACACACTATGGAGATACGTAGGGAGAAGATGATAAAGAAGAGGGAGGCTGAAGCTACTGGCAGCTGGACAGAAGCCCAGACCCCATCCATCTCCAGTGACTTCAGAGGGAGTTGGCCCTGTTGATACCCTGATTTTAGACAACTGGCCTCCAGAAGGAGAGATAATAAATTCTATTTTTCTTTTCACTTTTTTTAGAGACAGAGTCTTACTTTGTTGCCCTTGGTAAAGTGCTGTGACATCACAGCTCACAGCAACCTCCAGCTCTTGTGTTTAGGTGATTCTCTTGCCTCAGCCTCCCGAGTAGGTGGAACTACAGTGCCTGCCACAACACCTGGCTATTTTTTGTTGCAGTTTGGCCAGGGCTGGGTTTGAACCGGCCACCCTTGGTATAATAGTGCCCTACTCACTGAGCCACAAGTAGCGTCCTAAATTCTATTTTTCTAAGCCACCCAGTTTGCAATACTTATTACATTATCCTTAGCAAACTAGTACATTGGTGCTCTCTAACCTACCAATTTAATATAATTATTTTCCATGTATATTCAATTTTGCTGATCTAGCTGCTCTGGTATGTTTTTATGAGAAATTTAGAGATCTTCAGAAAACTAATACCATAATGCCCAGAGAACTAAATATTTCTCTATTTAATTTCTGAACTTCTCTGACTATGTTATACATTTTCAAACATATAAATCCATCTATACTTGTCTTGCCCTATTTCAGTCTGTCTGTGCTTCTGATCTATCTTGCCCCTAAAAATGGCTTGATGTGTGAGTTGTGGCCACAGGTCAATTCAGGTCAAGATATCTGTTGCCATAGCAGTGTTGTCACCTGTTACGTATCAAACCACATTGTTGCTGATATTTAATTATAAGTAAAGACCAAATCCTTCACCTTGACTATTCCTCCCCTCAATTAGGAAGACTCCAAGTGCAAAAGTGACTTCTTCACAGTGCAACTGCTCTCTTTGAGCCCACCCCTGTGCTCTGTCCAGAGTGTACGTTTGCAAGGAAATAAAAAGTTAAAAGAGAAAAAAACAGTCACTTGCTTGGCATATGTGATGCACCCTGAAATTCTTTGCCCTCCTATCACCAAGAACGTGGGAAACACATCCCCTTGAAGACTGCTAAAAGAACCTTAGTCTTTATTAGACATTGATTCAACAATATTTAATAAACTGATACATGTTCTCTTCACTTGAAATGATTAAAAGACAACTGCCACATAAGAACCCACAAGTATAAGAATCATTGAAACTTTGAGATGATAGAGGACATTTTCAGATGTCATTTGGAAAAAAGACCATAAAACATTATTATTAGAAGGAGAAAAATACATTTTTAATGGCACTATTTTAACTGACCTCTTTGTTTAAAATTACATAATTTTATTTAGTTATCCATAAGAGAAATACACAATCAGATAAATTATTTTTCTATATGTCCAATAATATCATCTTTATAAGTGAGAAAATTTCGAAGTCCTCATAAAAGGCCATTAAAGCTAGGAAACTGTACAGCTTTAATTATATGGCTGCACGGTGTTTTTGCAATCTCCTTTTGGTAAAAATGTATACAATATCTGTATAGAATTATTCCTTCAAAATAAACACAAATGTAAGAGACATTAATATTGGTCCAATTTCCCATTACAAACAATCTAGCTTTCTATAATTATTTGTTTTGTTATTGAAAATGAAAATAAAAATGTTTGAATCTTTTATGCAAATAGAGAATATGCAACCTACCTGATGATATTTTATATTATACTGTTCACTGAAGAACAATTTTCACGCTGGGCACAGTGGCTCATGCCTGTAATTCCAGCACTGTGGAAGGCTGAGGAGGTAGAATTGCTTGAGCTCAGGAGTTTGAGATTTGCCTGAGCAAGAGTGAGACCCTAGGTCCTAATAACAAAAAAAAAAAAAAAAAATGGAAAATCCCAGCCGGGTGCTGCAGTGAGCACCTATAATCCCAGCAGCTTCTGGAAGCTGAGGCAGCAGGATGCCCACAGCCCAAGTCTGAGGTTGCAGTGAGCTATGATGCAATTGCACTGTGCTCAGGGCATAGGGTGGGACTCTGTCTCAACAACAGCAACAAAAAATAATAATTTTCATCTTTTGATATACATAGCACATATATTACTAATATGTATCATACATATTATATAAACATGATACTTCTAGTCAAATCTGCTATGGAATTTATAAATCTATTAATCAGTCTAATTTTTTTATATAATATAGGATTTTTCTAAACAGAATACAAAGTGCCAAATAGACAGTTTTGGGGGGACTTATAATCCTCATAAATTCTGTTCATAATTATGGGCAATCTCAAACTTGATAATCCACATAATTAGTGAAATAGAATATAGATTTTGAAACACAGCAATTTTTTTTTTCTGAATATACAGCTTTAATATATTTTAATTACTGGAACCTTACATTTTAGGGATGTATAAAAATTGTGGGATCTAACTGATGACTCAGATTAGTCATTTCAGATATAAATTTGAAATTGGGTTAAGCAGAGTTATGTCAAATATATTTTAGTTATATACTTAAGGGTTTTGATTAGCTGCTATTTGTCATAATGCATAGTTCAGCGGCAATGTAAACTTTGGTCATAATAGTAGCTTGATTGGTGAATAGTTACCCTAGGTTACATTGTTTCATGTCAGAAACTGTTATATTTTTCCATTAATAAGAAAATAACAAGTGATCCCATTTCATTGTGGGCAAAAGACTTGAACAGAAGCTTCTATGAAGACAAGCGCATGGCCTACAGACACATGAAAATATGCTCATCATCTTAAATCATCAGAGAAAGGCAAATCAAAACTACTTTGAGATATCATCTAACTCCAGTAAGATTAACCCACATAACAAAATCCCAAAACTACAGATGTTGACATGGATGTGGAGAAAAGGGAACCCTTCTACACTGCTGGTGGGAATACAAGCTAATATGTTCCTTTTGGAAAGAAGTTTGGAAAACACTTAGAAAATTAAAAGTAGACCTGCCATTTGATCCTGCAATTCTTCTACTAGGTATATATCCAGAAGACCAAAAATCATTTTAGAACAAAGATATTTGCACCAGAATGTTTATTGCAGCCCAATTCATAATTGCCAAGTCATGGATGAAGCCTAAATGCCCATCAACCTATGGATAGATTAACAAATTGTAATATATGTATACAATGGAATATTATGCAGGCATAAAAAAGATGGAGACTAAACCTCTTTTATGTTTACATGGATGGAGCTCTAACATGTTCTTCTTAGTAAAGTATCTCAAGAATGAAAGAAAATGTATCCAATGTACTCAGCACTATTATGAAACCAAAATATAACCACCCACACTTTCATACAAAAGATAAAACACAACTATAACCTAGGATAAAGAGGAGGGTGAGGTAGGGGAGGGAGGAAGCTGGGTAGAGGGAAGGGAATTTGTGGGACCTCACTATGGTGCATATTGCAAGAGTACATGTCAAATATGTTAAGAGTAGAGTATAAATATCTCAACACAATAATTAAGCAAGTGAGGAGAAGGCTATGTTAACCAGTTTGATGTAAGCATTCCAAGTTGAATATAAAATCAGCACATTGTAGCTCATAAATGCATTAATTTGCACAGATATGATTTAATAAAAAAAATTGTTAAGAGGAAAAAAATTTAAAAAAGAAAAAGAAACTCACTGGTTTTTACAGTGAAAATGAGTAGATCTAATGAATGCTAATAATTCCCCCAACATGTAAACATTCAATTTATTAACAGTATTAGTGTCATTGGTGTTATACTTTTTCTAAACATTTCATATTTCCATGGTATAAATGGCTAAGCAAAGACTTTTAATGCACCACTAAAATCAGCCTATACTATATATGATCTCAAAATATTTTCTTTGGACTTCTGGTGGCACTTAATGCTCCATGATATTATATTAAGGTGTTTTGCTACTTTTGAGAACAATGTAATGAAATAATTCTTATTTTTTTTATACGTCACCATTTGAAATCAAAGTGAAATAATAATTTCTATAGAAATTTGGGAATGATTAGAACACATATTCAAAGACATCTTCAAGTCCTAAAATAACAACACTGTTTATGACCTTTATTATGGGCTGAATATGTCTTCTCAAAATTCATATGTTGAAGCCAAAATCACATTATGATGGTATTTGCAGGTGAGGCCTTTGGGAGATGTTAAGCTATTTAGTGAGAGTCTTCAAAATGGGATTAGCGTTCTTATAAAAAGAGATATGAGAAAGTCTTCTTTTTCTTTCCTCTTACCATGTGAAGGGAACACAACCATCTAAACACAAGAAACACAGCCTTCAACAGAAACCAAATCTACCCACCATCTTCATCTTAGACTTTCTATCCTCCACAATTGTGAAAATAAATGATTTTTGTTTCAGTCACCCAAATTACAGTATTTGGTTACAGCAGTGCAAATTCACTAACACAGTGATAAGACTAGTATAATTTGCATTAATATTTGTTAGATTTTCTTTTTTTTAACTGATATTGTTCTGTATTATTATTTCAATTCACAAGCATTAATCAGAATTCATCAATGCTTAATGACAACACAAAATTACCAACTGAAAGAATAACATATCTTCAAAGGAAAATAACAAATAACATAGCAAACTGAAAACAGCCAGTGCAACTCCAGAGTGTGCAGGGTTAATGAAATCCGCGGCTTTGACGTGTTGCCAAACCATGCTCAAAAATGTGAAAAGAGCCCTGATTATAAAAATATGTAGAAAAAGAACTTAATTGAGCTGGAAATCCATTTGCTCAGATCCCAGTGCCTTTTCTTGGCAACCATAATAAATAGTGGCACAACGCCACCAAAGTTCCCTATCATTTTCAAAGCAGCACTGTTTGCCACTCTCTAAGAAAGCAATTTGTAGTTTTATATAGAATAAGCACAAAATAACACTTGCAAGCTTAAAATTGATGAATTAGGTTGCTAAATGCAGAGAAGAGACTATAAATACTGAAACATCAGGGAAAGTTGCATTTCTAGATTAGGGGGAAAAAGTTACGTTACAGTTGCTCTAAAGCTAGGGAAAAAAAATAGCTACAAATGTTATGACAAATATCAAGCACTGAGGAAAGGCAATATGAGCTGTTGGCAAAACTCTTTTATCAGGCAGCATGTTGGGGATCACCCAGTTGGTATCACATTTGTCTGGCTGCAGATTTTTTGCTTTACACTTGGATGAAACTAATTACGTACAGTGTATAAATCAGCCCTTGACACTTTGCTAATATGTGCAAATACAAAAAAGATACGGTCACCAGATTTTGATCTACTCACCACTGAAGTGTCATGCTCTAGGACAATAGGTTTATTTAGGCAATTACGTTGAGAACTGCAGTGCAGCGTAGAACAATGCTGTTAAGATCAATACTAATAGATTTATGGTTTTGTGTATAGAAAATAGAAAATTATGCATATAACCACATGCTATGCTGGCTGCAGAAAAAGGATGTGGGTCAACAATATGTTGACTTGCCTTTAATTGAATATGTAAAATATTTTATAAATCTATAAACTTACATAAGACTGGTATTTGTATGACAGATTTAATTCAGGAGAGTATGGCCACAAAAACAGGTAGGACACTATTGCTACCTAGTCGTGTGAGAAAGAAATTACTAATCTTCCTTGAACCTAAGCTTGCTCATGTCTCCTTAGAGATGGTAAAACCAATTAATGGGATAGCTCTGCAGAATGAAATGTTACGTATACAGGGTCTCACACACTGCAACATTAAATATCTTGCTTGGAAACACTACACAGATGCAGTGTGTACATACAGCTTTATACATGCGTATGTAATATATACACATTTTTATTAATATTCCAACTTATTTTTAGAGAGTGTGCCACATTAAAGATAAAAAAATGGGGCGGTGCCTGTGGCTCAAAGGAGTAGAGCACCAGCCCCATATGCTGGAAGTGGAGGGTTCAAACCCAGCCCCGGCCAAAAACTGCAAAAATAAATAAAGATCAAAAAGGAGTCTTTTACTGTGTATTTTGGATAACATACAAATAAGATAATATTAAGTATAATGTAAATATTTTAGTCAAATAAAATTTCAACTGTTCCTAGCCTTTAAGCTTCAACAGTAATAGAACTGTCACATATGCTGGCTCCTCATACCAAAGCCTTCCTAGTCCTGGGCTGGGGTTACTCTGAGTCATGCTGTAAAATATCTTCCAGAGTTCCCGGCCACCGTGGAGCTCAAGGTGCTCAACCTTGTCACACATTCACATATCTTGCCTTGAGTAATGTTCCTCATCTCTCTCAGGTTAACTCTACCCGCTCTGGGATCACCTACCAACTACCAAATAAGTCACCCATATTCAATTCTTATCTCAGAGTTGGCTTCTAGAAGAGTCTGAACACAGACATTTGTACAAACACATACACATAACAGTCCCACACACATGAATGGAAGAAAAATATATTTTCTGTGGCTTGGGGTCTACCAACTAATTGACATGGAACATCAAAATAAATGAGGATTTTCCTAATACCTTAACTTAAAAACTCAATTTATTTCATTTAAACATTCCGATACTTTCAATAATATCTAAGTTTATCTTTACATGTCAAATTAATACCTTTTGATATTAGTGTTCTGTTGGACATCAAATGTTTCAGCTAAGTAAATTGGTATTTCGATTGTGTGTTCTAAAGTAGAAAATGCTAACCTTTTGGAAGCCAAGAAGTTTGGATATTGCAAGATCAGGTAAGGGAATTGCTATTCTCTGGAAGTCCTCTGTTGCAGAGCAGTTATTGTGCAGCGAAGGAGTTTAAGGAACAAATGCTTTCTCGAGAAGCGTAGACAGTTCTTGATTATTTTCTAAGCTTTCCATTTGAAAAAGTTATATTTCACTTTGAAAGGATGAAAATAAATCAATGTAGACAGTTGAAAGTCTTGTAACACTTAAAAAATAAAAGTGCTATGAACGGCCTACGAAGCCAGTTGTCATGTCTTCTGAATACCTATGAAAATACTTCCAAAAATCTTGCGCATACACTGAGGGTTAAGTACTTATTTGGCAATTAATATAAATTAGGTAGTTTACAATTATTTCAACTTTAATTTCATTTTTCAGATTTGGTAGCTCTTACTTTTTTTCTATATTATATGATGTGCATGAAAATTAAACCAAGGAAAGAAATGTTTCTAGTTGGATATGAATGTAGACAGTAGTGGTTCCTCCTTCTGCACATCCTTCGTTAATTGCATAAACTTTGGATAGAGAAAAAATATTAGTCCCATCCTTAACATTTTTACACTAACGATTACTTTTAATTTCCTGATATCAATTGCAAACAATTTGGCACTTCAGACTCCATATAAAACATCAACAAAAGTGGAAGTAAGACACTCACGTGAACTAATTGTACATTGCCACTTAAAATCATTGTTCTTAATATTTTTGACATTCTTTTCAAATGTCTTTTGCTTCTTAATTTATGTAGATTATTTAAAAAATATTACATAGTATTATCAGCTATTATATTTGAAACCTTAAGTGAAAGTATTTAACCAGTTTGGGGAAGGGTTCAGTTAGTTTCCAAATTATGTTCAATTGCTTTACAATAGGCATCTGGTTTGCAAAGGCAGCTGAGTAGCAATATGCTCTGATATGGATTTATATTCCTTTCCACTTAAATGCTAGAAAATTGCAATTAAATATGAACTCTATTAACACTAACACGTGAGAAAGGCAATTTACCCAATATTCATAAAAACATACACTCTATAAAAAAGTAAAATGAAATAAAGTGAATAAAAGAATGATGATGTGTTTGTATTTTGTCTCATGAGAAGGAGTAATCCTGGGGCGGTGCCCGTGGCTCAAAGGAGTAGGGCACCCGGAGGTGTTGGGTTCAAACTCGCCCCAGCCAAACACTGCAAAAAAAAAAAAACAAAGAGTAATCCTGTTCCTGTGAAAGAACATAAGGGAACACATCTTTTTTCTCCTCTGCCCACTTTCTTCTTTACAGGAACAGAAACACCAAGATACAACCTCTCAAGGTCAAAAGAGCTACATTTAAGAAGGCCTTACCTAACAAGTGCAATCAATGTAATATGGTTCTTTGTACCCTCAATGAATCCCCAACAATAAAACAACTATATGTATATAATATATATATGTAATAAAAATTTATAAAATAGCTCCTATAGTGTTCCCATATATATGGTTCTTATATAAATGTGAAATACCAGTTGTACATCAAAATTTGGAAGTTATAATCTCTAAAAGTACATGGGAGGGGTCAAGGAGATGGTGGTGGCCATTTTAAAGCTAAAGCTAGAAAAAAAACCCAGAGTTGCACACCAGATATCTGTTTTTTTGTTGTTGTTGTTTTTGTTGTTGTTGTTGTTGTTGTTGTTGTTTTATAGGATCCCTCCAGGTGGAGTGACTGAGAACCAGTCAGAGGTAGGAAATACTATAAAGAAGGATCTCATAAAGTAGAAAATAAAGGTGCTTATAACCACACCAGTCAAAGGTGGTTGAAAGTCAACTCTTCCAAACTTGGGAGCAACTGCTTTCACTAGCCTAGGCCTAATTTTAGACCATTTAAAAGAAGTGCTAGTCAGAAATTCCTAGATTCTGAGACACCCTGAGAACATTCAGTGTTATTTCCCCTGATTGTTCCCATACAAAACACATTGTCATGCTATTAAGGCGCTACCTCAGCGATTTTAGGCCTTTGCTTATGAAATTTCCATCCCCTTTGTGAAATTGAGTCATTTTTCTCTGTCTAATCAGAATTGGACCCCTTTCAAGTTTATGGGGCAGACACACAGCGTTTGCCAACAGCCACCCATCACATACCAGATCTGTATGTGTTCCGAAGCTTCTTACAGCCCCTCTCAAGGAAAACTGATTGGCAGTGATAGGAATCAATCATAACTCCATTATCCATTCGTGGGAGATTAAATGAGCAGAGACTTCTGTGTTATTTAGAGTCAGCTTTCAACCAACAAGCTGGTACGATTTTTATAGCACGATTTCTCACAGAACAATGAAGGCATTTCATGTTCAATTTATTACAATAATTTGAAATTCATATATCAGAGAAAGATACACATGGATCTTGCTGAGACTTACTTGAAAACAATAATGATCAAAAGTCCTGATTTCTTAGTCCCATCTTTTTCAAAGACAGTAGGGAAGCGTCATTAAATGGATCAGAATGACAAGAAGATTTCCAGCCTATGAAAGAGGATTTCACAAAAGGTTTTCTGAAGAAATGTATATCACTTTTCTTTCTACACAAATCCACATTCATTAACATTTAAAGCAGGATTTAAAGCAACATACACTTTTATATTCTTGTAATTAATATATTTAACATTATCATGTCAATATTTTCAATGTTATTAAATGGTGTTAAGTACAACCTTTAAATCTGATATTCCATCTTATGAGTGTGGAATAATTGATTTAAATATCCAACTATTGGAAACATGTCTTATTTTTATAATTAATATTGTAAGTATTTATAGATGAAACACTTCTAGCATGAATGGCTAAAAGCAGAATTATGAAGAGTAGACTTTCATTCATGCTTTAAAATGAAAACTATGCAAGTAAGGGAGCTTCTACCTCACATAAATTTCCTATGGAAGATTATTTTGTACCATTACTTCCCTTTGTCCCATTTCTCCTTCATCTTTTCTCACTCAGCTATGCACTGGATTGACTCAGCCACCGCGATGATAATTATAATAAATGTTTACTGTGCCTGCTAGTTGTCAAACACCAAATTAAGAGGTTTACATTTATTAATGAATTTAATTTCCATTTTATAGATGAGGTAACTAAGATATAAAGATATATAATAAACTTCCCGAGGTCCCCTAACCAATAAGTAGCAAAGTT
>CAUYQV010064892.1:0-19689 GCA_963574575.1 Galagoides demidoff
AGCTGTTCAAGGGACTGAAACTCATTACCTATTATGGTGGTATGGCAGCTGTCTGCCTAAGGTGTCTCAATCAGCGGCTTAATGGCTGTGCACGCAGGTGTGGGGGAGGCAGCAGGGAGTGGCCCTGCGGTTTAACAGAGCTTATGCAGTAAATGACAAAATGGCGCTGGTCTGGCCCTTACAAAATCTGTTCTCTATTAAATTTTACAAAATGCTCGTTACAAAGCAAGTGAAGCCTAGGTACTGAGCAGCAGCACAGGCCCCTGTCCCTTGGCAGGCCCAGGGGCTCTTCTCTGATCACTCTGAGGCAGTGGCCCACCCCAACTCTTTCCCTGGAAACCCTTCTTCCAGAATGGCAGTTTCACCACATGAAAATAACTAGCACATATGGGCAAACTCATAAAAGGCCTTCTCCAAGGCACAGGACGGGAGTCTCCACATTGTTACGGGAGTGTTCCTGGCTCTGCAGTGATTGTGGAATTCAAACATCCCAATGCCTGGAAAAGCTCACGGAGGGAGGTGGAGGGAAGGGCTGTCTCTCCACTCTGATGGATGGACATGAACCTGGAGTCCTCCCTGGTGACCCCAACTCCCTCAGCTGGTAAAGATGAATAGAGATGGGGCCTCCATAGCCAGCATCACCTTTGCTGAGGGACAGTGCAGAAAATGTGGACTTTGGAACCACACAGACCTAGCTTCAAATCCAGGTTCAGTTTTATGAGTTGGGTGAGCTTTAGTGGACCCAGAATCCTCTCTGAAGTTCTCAGGAACCTCCTCTGTGAAATTAAGAGAACTCTTACCTTCATGAATTATTGTAATAGAGACACACCAACACCAACTAGCCTCAGATACTTTACTACGCTATGAGAAAGAAGCTGGATTCAAAAGCCTATGTTGTGCAACTGTCTGGGAAAGGCAAAATTGTAGGGACGGAAAATGAATCAGTGGATTACGAGGCGAGCGGAGGGAGCAGAGGATCACAAAGGGCACAAGAGAATTTTTGAAGGTGGTGAAACTGTTGTGTATCTTGATTATTGTAATGGCTACACAAAATTAATAGGACTGTACTCTAAAAAGGATGAATTTTAAATTACACCTCAATAAACCTGCTTCTAAAAATAATTCAAGGTGGCTCGGCACCTGTGGCTCAATCGGCTAAGGCGCCAGCCACATACACCTAAGATGGCCGGTTCGAATCCCCAGCCCGGGCCCGCCAAACAATGATGGCTGCAACCAAAAAATGGCTGGGCGTTGTGGTGGGTGCCTGTGGTCCCAGCTACTTGGGAGGCAGAGGCAGGAGACTCCCTTGAGCCCAGGAGTTAGAGGTTGCTATGAGCTGTGATGCCATGGCACTCTACCCAGGGGGACAGCTTGAGGCTCTGTCTCAAAAAAATAAAATAAAATAAAATAAAAATAAAAATAATTCAAGGAAGTGAAAGGTGTAAACACAATAACTCTCTCAGATAAGCCCACCAAGACAGCCGTTGAGACTTGGTCACAGCTCTGAGCTTGCTAAGGTAGTCAGGGTGCTATACGAACCAAGTTTGTCATTCCCCAACCCTCCCTCCTCAGTCTTCAGAACTGCCCAACAACTCCTCCCTGTCTAGTGGAAACTGTTGGATTAAGGCGCATGGACTCAGCCCTGGGAGCGCTGGGTGTTCCCAAGTTTAGCATCCTGGCAGCCACTAGAGCCAGCCGGACCGTCCACATGGACTGAGACAAGGGTAAAGTCCTGCCCTGTTCTTGAAGATTCCATCAGCTAACGGGGATCCTTCAGAGTCAGTGATTTTCCTCAGTCATCAATATCTATGCAAACACATATTTTTTTAACTACGCAAACACATATTTTTTAACGACAAACCAGCAAATATCACGTTTGCACAATGGCAGAGCAGTGGCCTATAAATCAAACACGTGTTACATGTAACCTATTAGCAAGGTGATGAGTTCCCCCTTCCTTACAGCAAGGAAATAGGAGCTGGAATTGTAGGTCTTTAATCAAATCAGCAAATGGAAAATAAAGAGAATGTAGCAACGATACCTGTTCATCTTCTTGAAGTTTCCACAGGGATGGGTCCTGCCAAAAGCTTTCATTTCTATGGAAACGACAAAAAGCAGTTTGGACAAAAGAAAAGGCAAGCAGGGCAAAGAAGGCCTGGGAAAGACTGAAGCCCCATGTTTGTCAGCTGGAAGGCTCAGGAGTCTTCGGCTTGGGAGGCAAAGGCTTGCGTTACGTGGCATTGGCCAAGGCATCTTTCAGCCAGGGGCAGGTGGGTAGCCTAGATGTTCCAGCTTCTTTAGGACTGAGGGCTGCTACGGAAACCCAGTGAGACTTGTTTGGCTGTGGCAGGGCAAAAGCATGGGTAGGAGGAAAGAAAAATGGAAGGGGAAGAATTTGCCTACCTAGGAAGAAGTTCCTGACACCCCACAACTGGGAGGGCAGCTGTCCCCTGCAGTCCCAAGGGTGCTTTGCCCTTGTCTCTGTTGTAGCACAGAATACTCTACTTACTTCCTGCTTACTTGTGGGCTCCACCCACTAGATTCTTCAATCAGAATAACAATGCATAGAATTTTAAAAATTATATTCATAGAATCTAGCCCCTATCAACGACTATAATCATGAGTCACTTTATGAGAGGGACATGTTCTGAGAAACACATCACCATGTGATCTTGTCACGTGAACATCATAGAGTGGACTTGCACAAAACTAGATGGCACAGCCCACCACACACCTACGCTATGGGGTATGGCCTTGTTCCCGCAACACACCTGTGCTGAATAGTGTAAGCAATTGCAACCCCATGATAAGTATTTGTGCATCTAAACACACCTACTGTAAAAATATGGTATCAAAGATAAAAAGCAGTAGACTTGTACAGGGCACTTACCATGCATGCAGCTTGCAGGACTGGAAATTGCTCTGGGTGAGTGAGGAAGTGAATGGTGGGTGAATGTGAGGGCCAGGACACTGCCAAATGCTAGCGCAGACTTTATGAACGCTGTGTACTTAGACCATACTGAACTTATAAACAATAATCTTACCTTACTGTAACTGCTTTACATTATAAACTTCTTTCTTTCTTTATTTTTATTACATCATAGCTGTGTACTTTAATGCATTTATGTGGTACAATGTGCTGGTTTTATATACAATTTGAAATACTTTCATCAAACTGGTTAACATAGCCTCCACCACACTTTCTTAATTATTGTGTTAAGACATTTATACTCTACACTTAGTAGATTGGACATGTACTCTTGTACAATGCACCATAGACGTGGTTCCACCAATTACCCTCCCTCTGCCCATCCTCTCTCTCCCCTTCCTCTTTCCCTTTCATCTTGGGCTGTACTTGGGTTATACTTTCATAAGACAGTGTGAGTACTTATATATTGGTTTTATAGTAGAGCTGGATACTTTTTCTTCCACATTCTTGAGATATTTCACTAAGAAGAATATGTTCCAGCTCCATCCATATAAACATGAAGGAGGTAAAGACTCCATCTTTCTTTAAGGCTGAATAATATTCCATGGTGTACATATACCACAATCCAATTGTAGGTCAACGGGCACTTGGGCTTCTTCCATGACTTAGCAATTATGAATTGGGCTGCAATAAACATTCTGATGCAAATATCTTTGTTACAAAGTAATTTTTGGTGCTCTGGATATATACCTAATGGAAGAGTTGCAGGATCAAATGGCAGGTCTATTTTTAGATCTCTAAGTGATCTCCAAACTTCTTTCCAAAAGGAAAGTATTAGTTTGCATTTCCACCGACAGTGCAGAAGTGTTCCCTTTTCTCCACGTTCACACCAGCATCTATAGTTTGGGGATTTTGTGATATGGGCTAATCTTACTGGACTTAGATGATATGTCAAAGTGGTTTTGATTTGCATTTCTCTGATGATTAAGGACGATGAGCATTTTTTCATGTGTTTGTAGGTCATGCGCCTATCTTCTTCAGAGAAGTTTCTTTTCAAATCCCTTTCCCACAATGAGATGGGATCACCTATTCTTTTCTTGCAAATATGTTTGAGTTCTCTGTGGATTCTGGTTATCAAACCTGTGTCAGAGACATAACCTGCAAATATCTTCTCCCATTCTGAGGGCTGTCTGCTTGCTTTACTTACTGTGTTCTTGGCTGTGCAGAAGCTTTTTAGTTTGATCAGATCCCAGTAGTGTATTTTTGATGTTGCTTCAATTGCCTAGGGGATCTTCCTCATAAAATATTCTCCCAGGCCGATTTCTTCAAGTGTTTTCCTTGTACTTTCTTCTAGTAATTTTATAGTTTCATGTCTTAAGTTTAAATCTTTTATCCAGTGAGAGTCTATCTTAGTTAATGGTGAGAGGTGTGGGTCCAAGTTTCAGTCTTCTACAGGTTGCACATTATAAACTTAATAATTTATTAAAATTCATTTATAATAAAAATCTTTAAATAAATTAAAAAAAACACTTTTGATCTTTTGTAACATTTATCTTATAAGGCAAACACACTGTATACCTGTACGAAAGTATTTTCCTTTTTAATATCCTTATTCTATAAGATTTTTTCTATTTAGAACTTATTGTTTTTACTTTTTAAACTCTTTTGTGAAAAACTAACACACACAGTAGCCCAGGCCTACACTAGGTCAGGTTCATGTCTGTCACTGTCTTCCACCCCCACACCTTGTCCCATGGGAAGCCGCCATCTCCTGTGATAATAGTGCCTTCCTCTGGATACCTCCTGAAGGACCTGCCTGGGGCTGTTTTACAGTTAATTCTTTTATATAAGTAGAAGAACACTGTAACAATAAAAGCCATGGTAAATACATAAGTCAATAATGTGGTTTAAGATCATTATCAAGTATTTATGTACTGTATATAATTATACATGGCAGAGTTGCAAATGACTGACTGGGTGGTAGGTTTGTCTACACCGGCATCATCACAAACACATAAATAATGCATTTAGTTATGGTATTATAATGGCTAAAGCCTCACAAGACAATAGGAATTCCTCAGCTCCACTATACACTTATGAGACCACTGTTGTCTACGTGGTCCATCATGCCCATACACACACACAGAGAGAAGTCTCTCCTCTACTACCTTCTCCCCTGAAGAGTGAAATCGATCAGAAATAGCACGTTTTTTCTTTCTCTCCTTGTCTCTCCATCTTCTCAAAGGCCCCCTACAGCTCCTGCATTGAAAATGAAATCAGATTTGCAGAACAATTTCATAAGGAAGACAGATTAGCAAAGCTGTGGTTTTAATTTCCTCTGCCACGTAGGACCTTGTCTTAATTAATTCAAAACAACTGTAGTCCCTGTCGGTATCTTGTAGCTTTAAAAACTGATAATATGAGTGCCTCAAGGCTAAAGTGATAAAAGCATTTCCAAATAAGATTTAAATTATTAATGCCAGATGGAAACATCCCTTGAAGCCTTAGCAGCCTCATACCACTTCTTTTATAGTTTCCCCAACCAGGAGAAGATACGCTTCGGAACAAGCATTAATCCAGAGAAGCACTAAAAACATCCCACGTATTCATGCCTAACAATCAGCTTCCCCAGCATTCCTTGACACGCAGATTCCTGAATCAGGCTCATCCATAATTAGTAAATCACAAACCCAGACTGCATAAGCTCAGATTAACGTGTTGGTGACCAGTCTCTGTACTTTTCTGGAAGAAAAACAGGGGCTTATAGTCAGCGCAGCAGACATGAATTCTGAGCCCACTACAAGTCACACACAGTGCCAGGAATGGTGGCAGAAAAAGGACAGACATTGACCCAGGTGCTTTGCATGTACTTATAGTTTAGTCAAACAGATAGATATACAAATAAATAATAGTAAAATATACATGTGTGTTCACAGTAAGAAACGAAGCCAAGGAACAATTCTGCTTTGGGAAGTGCAGAGCGACGGAGGGAGATTGGGAAAGATTTGCATGCAGGCTTACAGTCCCCTGAATTGAGACCTCAGAAACGAGGACCAGTGCCCTGCAATCATAAAATTGAAACTTGTTATCGGTTGGTGGAGTGGAAATATCACATGTTGTTTTAAGTTTTATTTCTCTGATTATTAATGAGTGAAAGTTAACATCTTTTCTTGTGTTTATCTGGCCATTTGGGTTCCCCTTGTGAATTGCCCAACTTTTTATTCTATTGAATTTTTAAAAATTATTATTGATGTGAAAGAGTTTGTCCATAAACAGGTTGAAAACAGTATCTAAGTAAGTTTTGGGGCTCGGCGCCTGTGGTTTAATCAGCTAAGGCGCCAGCCACGTAAACCTAAGGTGGAGAGTTCGAATCCCCAGCCCAGGCCCGCCAAACAACAATGATGGCTGCAACCAAAAAATGGCCGGGCGCTGTGGCGGGCGCCTGTGGTCCCAGCTACTTGGGAGGTGGAGGCAGGAGACTCACTTGAACCCAGGAGTTGGAAGTTGCTATGAGCTGTGATGCCATGGCACACTACCCAGGGGGATAGCTTGAGGCTCCATCTCAAAAAAAAAAAAAATGAAATTCAGCTTCTTTCCCAGTGGTTTTATTTTTTTGCTTGTTAACGTACTGATGAATCCATTCTTTTGTTTGCTGATTCAGCAAAAAATTCCTTGCGCATTTGTCAGACCTCGTACTGGGCATCCGATGCCAAACTAACAATGGTTTATTCGCTCTAGGGACTCAGGGTTTTGAGGGCAAGTAGGCACAGAAGCAAAAAATGAATAATACTTGTGTGAGGAGTGCCAAGATTAAGGTAAAATAGTAATGCGGAAGGCCCTTTGGCCTGTCTTTTGCTGAATGTCCTTGAGAAACGTACAGGAAAGCAATGGCCATTTTTGAATGGATGTTTTCAAAACAAGGGGGCAATCTAATGATTGGCCATGTTTTACTTTTTACATAGGAAGAGAGAGGTTGAAAGTGAGGCTACAGTTTCCTTGTGTTCTTAGAGTTTATAGAATTTCTTTCAAGAAGCAGTGTTAGTTAATCAAAAACATTGATGCTCAGTTTCGTTTTTATTTTTCTGGTTGTATAAAGTGTTTGTACTGTCACCTTTCAGTGTGAAGTTCAGGGCGATCTTATCACTTTCTTGTTTGGTCATGGTTACACAGTGCCTGTCAGAGTACTTGTGTTCTGTGAAAACACTTTATGATCAGTGGGGAATACTGCTGACCTGTCCACTCCTAGCTGTCAGCAACTAGCTGCCAACACTCAAGACCATATTTTTAAATTTATTTCCTTAATATCAACATACTAAATGCCATTTTTTGCTACGTAAAGATATTTATACTATTTGCACTTTATTTTGAGCTCTTGATCCCAAATAACTCTGCAGTAAACATGATGTTAGGCTTAAAAATGGATCTTCTCAGAAAGAGGAATATGTCTGTTAAAATTATTAGATACTGTCAAATTCTTACTCAATATATCAGAGTTTTTTGTGTTTTTTTCGTTTTCTTTTTTGAGATAGAGTCTTGCTCAGTTGCACTAGGGTTGAGTGCCATGGCATCATAGCTCACAGCAACCTCAAATTCTTGGGCTCAAGTGATTCTCTTGCCTCAGTCTCCTGAGTAGGGGGACTACAGACACCCACCACAACGCCCAGCTATTTTTTAGAGATGAGGTCTCACTCTTGCTCTGATTGGTCTTGAACTCCTGCGCTTAAGCAATCCACCCACCTGAGCCTTCCAGAGTTCTAGGATTACAGGGTGAGCCACAGCACCCAGCTTTTATTCAACTTATCCGAACCAATATTATCCTTCTGGCATTATCAAAAAGTTTATGTTACCTTACATCAGTCCAAACAAACAATCAATCAATATTGATAGACATTTTATATACCAATCTAACAGGCTATGTGTGTGTGTGTGTACACACAGATATACAATCCATTGCTTTCACTGGAATTCTCCAGATTAAGCATTTACTTACACGTTAATTTTCCCACTGGAATTTTTCTCTTCTGGGAATTACCTTATTCCTTTATCCAAATTTCCATTTGGTTATATTTCTTCTTACTAATTTTTAAAGAGTTTTTACATTTTGAACTCTCGTGTATGGTTCAAAGACAAAGCTAACGTCTTTGTTCAATATATTACTTATACCTAACACTAATTTATTTATTTATTCATAAATGTTATTGTTCAGGATTCATCAAGGGTACAAAGAATTAGATTACACTAATCGCATTTGTTAGATAAAGTCCCTCTTATAATTATGACCTGACTCCAAGAGGTGTGCCATATACTGTGACCCCTAAACTCCTTGTTCTTCACCTCTCCTCGCTCCCTCATTCCCCCTTCACCTCCTTGTATCAGCTCATCTACCGCTTTCCTATTAGAATAGAGTACATTGGATTCTTGCTTCTTCATTCTTGTGAAGCTTTGGTAAGAAGAATGTGTTCCACCTCCATCCAGGTTAGTACAGAAGATGTAAAGTCTCCATGTTTTTAGTGGCTAAATAGTATTTCATGGTATACATAAACCACAGTTTGTTAATCCATTCCTGTATTGGTGGGCATTTAACTGTTTCCACATTTTTGCAATCGTAAATTGAGCTGCAATAAACAGTCTAGTACAAAGGTCTTTATGATAAAAGGATTTTTTTTTCTTCTGGGTAGATGCCCAGTAATGCAATTGCAGGATCAAATGGGAGGTCTAATTTGAGTTCTTTGAGGATTCTCCATACTTCCTTCCAAAAGGTTGCATTAGTTTTCATTCCCAACAGCAGTGTAAAATTATTACCTTCTATCCACATTCAAGCCAGCCTCTGCATCTTTAAGACTTTGTGATGTACATAGTTACCATTCAATAATAATAATAATAATAATTATAAAGACTTTGTGATAGGGGCCATTCTCACTGGGGTTAGGTGTTATCTCAGGGTAGTTTTAATTTGCATTTCTCTGATGATTAAGGATGATAAGCATTTTTGTCATGTTTGTTAGCCATTTGTCTATCTTCTTTAGAGAAGGTTCTGTTCATCTCTCTTGCCCAGTGATAAATGGGATCATTTGGTCTTTTTCTTTTTCTTTTTTGATTAATTTGAATTCTCTATAGATCCTAGCTATCAGGCTTTTGTCCGATTCATAATACGCAAATATCTTTTCCCATTTTTGAGGTTGTCTATTTGCTTTAGTTTTTGTTTCCTTAGTTGTACAGAAGTTTTTAGTTTAATTAAGTCTCATTTGTTTATTTTTTGTTGTTGTTGCAATTGCCACAGAAGTCTTCTTCATAAAGTCTTTCCTGTGGCCACTATCTTCAATTGTTTTCCCCCACTTTCTTCAAGGATTTTTATTGTTTCATGTCTTAGATTTAAATCTCTTATCCCTCTTCAATCAATTTTTGTAAGTGGTAAGAGGTGCAGGTCCAGTTTCAGTATTTTATATGTAATTTCAGTTTTCCCGGCCCCATTTATTGGATAGGGATTCTTTTCCTCAGTGTATATTCTTGCTTGGTTTATCAAAGATCAGGTAGCTGTAAGATGCTGGTTTCATCTTATGGTTTTCTATTCAGTTTCAAATGTCAATATCCCTAACTTTTTATTAAATCATAAAGAGATAGATCATGTATACATTAATGCATTTATGAGGTACAATGTTCTGATTTCATATACAATTTGGAATCTATTCTTATGCCAATACCATGCTGTTTTGATCGCTAAGACCTTGTAGTAGAGCTGAAAGTCTGGTAGGGTGATACCTCCAGCTTTGTTTTTATTACTAAGAATTGCCTTGACTATACAGTGATTCTTCTAGTTTCATACAAAACAAAGAATTATTTTTTCCAAATATTAAAAGTATGATGACGATATTTTAATGGGGATGGCATTCAATCTATAGATTGCTTTTGGAAATATATACATTTTAACAATGTTGATTCTTCCAAGCCATGAACATGGCATGTTCTTCCATTTGTTAATATCTTCTGCTATTTCTTTTCTTTGGGTTTCCTAACTTTGTTTATAAAGTTCCTTCAACTTTTTTGTTACGTATGTTCCTAGGTATTCCTTTTTTTCTTTTTTATTTTTTTTTGAAGCTCCCACGAAGGGAGTTATGTACTTGATTAGCTTTTCATCTTGGCTGTTATTGGCATATACAAAGACTACTGATTTGTGGACATTGATTTTATATCCTGAGACATTGCTATATTTTTTGATCACTTTCAGGAGGAGCCTTTGAGGCTCTCTAATATAATATCATCAGCAAAGAGGGAGAGTTTGACCTCCTCTGCCCCCGTTTGGATGCCCTTTATTTTCTTTTCTTGCCTGATTGGATTGGCCAGAACTTCCAGCACTATGTTGAATAGCAGTGGTAATAGAGGACAACCTTGTCTGGCTCCAGTTCAAAGTAGAAAAGCTTTCTGTTTTATTCCATTTATTAGCTGTGGGTTTGTCATAGGTGGCTTTGATCAGATTAAGAAATGTGCCACCTATGTCTAAGTTCTAAAGTGTTCCAATTAGAAAAGGATGCTAAATTTTATTGAATGCTTTTACTGCATCTTTGCAAGGATCATGTGGTCTTTGTTTTTGCTTCTGTTGATATGATGAATTACATTTATGAACTTGAGTATGTTAAACTAGCCTTGCATCCCTGGGATGAAACCTATTTGATCATGACAAATGATTTTTTAAATGTGTAGCTGTAATCTATTGGCTAGGATTTATTGAGAGTTTGTGCACCTTTATTCATTAGTGAAATTGGTCTGAAGTTCTTTTTAGTTGGGTCTTTTCCTGGTTTTGGTATCAGGGTAAGGTTTGCTTCATAGAGCATGTTGGGGAAGGGTCCTTCCTTCTCAATTTTTTGGAACAATTTCTGCAGTGTGAGTATAGGCTCTTCTTTGAAAGTTTGATAGAATTCTGGTGTGAAGCCATCTGGATCAGGGCTTTTTTTGTTGTTGGGACTTTTTTTTATTGTTTTTCTGATCTTAGTTCTTGAAATCCATCTGTTCAAAATATCTATTTCTTCTTGATTAAGTCAAGGGAGAGGGTGTGATTCTAGGTATTAATCCATTTCTTCCACATTGTCAAATTTCTAGGCTAGTTTTCTCTAGTATTCAGAGATGATCTCTTATATCTGTGTGGCATCTGTTGTCATTTCCCCTTTATCTAATCCCAAACCCAGCAGAAGAAAAGAAATAACCAAAATTAAATCAGAGATTAATGAAATTGAAAACAAAAGAATCATTTACCAGCTCCATCCATGTAAACATAAAAGAGGTAAAGTCTTCATTTTTTTAATGCTGCGTATTATTCCATGGTATACATATATTATTCTTAGTAAAGTATCTCAGGAATGGAAAAAAAAATATCCAATGTACTCAGTAGTACTGTGAAATTAATTTACAGTCACTCACACATGCATGTGAAAAATGAAACACAACTATAGCCTAGGATGAAGAAGGGAAGGAGAGAGTGAGGGGAAGGGAGGGGGGTGGTCGATAGAGGAAGGGTTGGTAGGGGGACCACACCTATGGAGCATATTGCAAGTACAAGTTGGATCTATCAGTTGTAGAACACAAATGTCTTAATCCTATCGTTGGGTAAAAGTGGTGAGGCTATGTTGTTTAGTAGGATGTAAGCACTCCAATTTGTACAAATAATCAACACATTGAATCCCATAATGGCATAAACGTATTTATGATCTATGTACAAATAACTGAATAAAAAAAAGTCAAAAAAAGAATCATTTAGAAAATTAATGGAAAAAGTTAATTTTTCAAAAAAATTAATAAAATCAATAAACCTTTGGTCAGATTATCTAGATACAGAAAATTAAAACCTTTAACAACCTTAAGACTAATTTATAATATTTTGTTATAGAAATTTTTGACAGGGCACACTGATCAAAGAGCACAAGGTCTGAAGAAAATGTGTAAATTATTAAAGAGAATGTTAAGGGGAAAACACAGTATAATTGAGATGCAAAGAGAGAGAGAAAGAGAGAAATTCTATTAAGCCTTAGGGCTTAATTTAGATTTCTATTTTATACTTTCATGAAGCTCACCAGATTAAATTTACTCTATGACATTATGCCGAACTTTGGCTCATAATTGTCCACATTTTTCCTTCAGCATTTTACAGTGATTTATCTACTACACTAGAAATTATCTTTAGCTTTAAAATGAATACAATCTTCATCTTTACATAAGAAGGAAAGTTACAGTTTATTTTGTAGTTTTTAGGGTTTTGAACATGAAATTATACACCGAAGCAACACAGAATAGATGAGAATTGTCAAAATAATAATGTCTTTTATTTGCAATTCTTTTGAGTATTATTTTCTTTTAAAATAACTTCATATTGTACAGAAAACATTTCCTATATACACTTATTTCATTTAGCGGTAGCTGAACTGAGGCTTTCATCAGACAGTTCTGATTTTAAAACCTAGCTCTGTTATTATTAGATGTATAACCTTGACCAAGATAAACAAAATCTTATCTAGTCTATTTCCTTATCTGGAAAGCATGGATAACTGTTGTGATATACTACCAGGAACCTCTCTTTGTGTGGCAGGGAGAGGAAGCCTTAGGTACATTAAATATTTCATTTTCTTAGGAAACAGGAGCAGCTATTGCGATTAAGCAAGGTTCACCTTGTATTATCTTTTCTGGTCCTGACCACTAGATATTGTAACCTGGGAAATCCAAATTTCCATTGAAATCTACTATTTGAATACTTGAACAAATAATGTTTCCCTAAGATACTATATTTGGAGAAATATTAATCTGCTTTATTTTTTGTTTGTTTTTTGAGACAGAGTCTGACTCAGTTGCCCACCTAGAGAGCTTTGGTGCGCGTCTGCCTAGCTCACAGCAACTACAAACTCCAAGGTTCATGCAACCCTTCTGCCTCTGCCTCCTAAGTAGCTGGGACTACAGGCGCCCAACACCAGGCCTGACTAATCTTTCTAATTTTTTCAGGAGAGTTAGGATCTTGCTGTTGCTCAGACTGGTTTTGAACTCCTGATCTCAAGAAATCCACCCTCTCAGCCTCCAGGAGTTCTAGGATTGCAAGTGCGAGTCATCACACCCAGCCTAAACTGCTTTCTTAGTAATACATATATATTTTAGTAAAGTTAAAGTACATTTCCCCTTTAATCCTTATTAACAAAACTCCAGTATTATTCAGGCATTCTGTATATACCCCTTCTCTCAAAGAAGGTAAATTGACTTATCCTGAATTCATAACCTAGTTTAGACCTTCAAACCTATCATAGTAAGTCCCTGCTCTTTGCTAGAGAAGGCTGTTTGCAGGGCTGATTACGTAGCCAAATGTTGGCCAATAAGAAATAGGTAAGGCCTAGTTGTAGGATTGTGGTAAAAGGTGTCATTTTCTTCTAAAAACAGACACAAAATAAAGAATATTGTTCTTGTGATTTAGAGCATTGCGATGCTAAATGCTATTTATGAAACCATTGCAACTAATTGGTTCTTATAAAGAGCACTGGCCAGAGAAGAAAGTTGAGATATTGAGGATGAACAATTATGTGCTCATGAAAACATATATGATGTCACCCACATGTGAGCCAGGCTCCTGTTCTTTGGAGTCATTATTGGGTGAGCTAATTACTCTTTTATTTGTTGTTTATGTCAACTGACTTGGTATTCTTTTGATACTTGTAATCAAAAGCATTTCAACTGCTTACAAAATGGAATTTTCACTATAATCAATGTGTTCATTCATTCATTCATTCATCAGACAATTGTGAAGTCTGTTATATGCCAGGAACCGTGTTAGGGTCTAGAGATTAAAATTAAAAAAAAAAAATACATGCAAACTCACTGCCTTCATCTGCAATGTATGACTGAGTCCAATGTTCTTAAAAGTTGCTCCTGTCAACTTAAAGCAAGAATTAGCTCATAGGCTCGGCGTCTGTGGCTCAATCGGCTAAGGCGCCAGCCACGTACACCTAAGGTGGTGGGTTCGAATCCCCAGCCCGGGCCCGCCAAACAACAATGATGGCTGCAACCAAAAAATGGCCAGGCGTTGTGGTTGGCACCTGTGGTCCCAGCTACTTGGGAGGTGGAGGCAGGAGACTCGCTTGAGCCCAGGAGTTGGAGGTTGCTATGAGCTGTGATGCCATGGCACTCTACCCAGATAGCTTGAGGCTCTGTCTCAAAAAAAAAAAAAAAAAAGAAATGTATAACAAACAGACCTACAGACCTCACAAAATTCACTGACAGAGCTTTCATGAGAATGTTATTCAGCATACCAAATCATTTCTCTGCTATAAAAACTGATGGGAGAAATGTATGTCTTGGGGGCCCTAGGACCAGGAATAGCTATGTTTTGTTGAGCAATTTATTATCTGCATTTTTTAAACATTGTGAGTGTGTAACTGACTGTCTCTTACTGACTATGGTCCCCTAATAACAAACGTACAGGGAGTGTAACATGGCATTTTTTTTTTAATTTACTCCATTCTTCGTTTCATCTTATTTTATTGGTCATACATTTCACTGGTCTCTATTCTTATAGCATTATTGATATATTTTTAATATTATGTACATGCTTTTGTAAGTAATTTTCAAGAGACTTAATCATTTAATTCCTTTTTTATTTCAATAGATTTAAGGGTACAAGTGGTTTTTCATTACATGGATGAATTGCATAGTGGTGATGTCTGGATTTTTAAATACTCATCACTAGAATAATATATGTGTACATAACACCCATAAGTAGTTTTTCCTCCTTCACCTACTTCCACCCTCCCCATTTCTGAGTCTCCAGTGTCCATTATACTTCAGCATGCCCTCATGTACTCATAGCTTAGTTCTCACTTACAGGTAAGATTTGATTTTCCATTCCTGCATTACTTCACTGAGGATAATGACCTCCAGCTCAGGCCAAGTTGCTGCATAAGACATTATTTCATTCTTTTTATGTGGGAGTACTATTTCACGTTGTATACATACCACATTTTCTTTATTCACTCATTAGTTGATGGGCACTTAGGTTGCTCCCATATCCTGGTGATAGTGAATTGCACTGCAATAAAAATACAATTGCAGGTGTATTTTGGATACAATGACTTCCTTTCCTTTGGCTATATCACCAACACTGAGATTCCTGGATCAAATGATACATCTACTTCTTGGTCTTTGAGGAACTTCCATCCTGTTTTCCATAGAGGTTGTATTAATTGACATTCCTACCAGTGGTAAATAAGCATTCCTTTTTCACCATTTCTGGGCCAATGTCTATTGTTTTTTGACTTTTTAATAACAGCCATTCTGACCGCATAGTATCTCATTGTGATTTTACTTGGTATTTCCCTAATGATTAAGTATTTAGATCAGTAACATTTTAAGTTATTATGAATGTGAAATACTATTTTGTTCAGTTGCTTGTTACTTAGTTGCTTTGTATGCTTTATCGTGTTACTGTTTTATATGCTTTTTGAGTTTTATACCTTGAATTTTGTGCTGGCGAGTATCAACTTTTTATTTTGAGATTTAAGAATGCTTTGAGAATTTCTTGTAGGGACAGTCTGGTAGTAACAAATTCCCTCAGTGTTTACTTGTCTAGGAAAGACTTTATTTCTCTTTCACTTATGGAACTTAGTTTTGCAGGATACAGAATTCTTGGCTAAAAATTTGCTGTTTAAGAAGACTAAAGATGGGTGGTGCCTGTGGCTTAAGGAGTAGGGCACCAGCCCAGTATATCAGAGGTGGCAGGTTCAAACCCAGCCCCAGCCAAAAACTGCAAAAAAAAAAAAAAAAAGACTAAAGACAATAGCCCAATTCCTTGTGGCTTGTCAAGTTTCTGCTGAGAAATCTGCCATTGGTCTGACAGGTTTTCCTTTATATGTTATTTGATGTTGTTGTCTTGTTGATGTCTCAGTGTCCTCAGAATTCTTTCCTTCACGTTGGCTTTAGATAGCCTAATGACTATCTGTCATCATGATGTCCCTTTTGCAATGTTTGCTTCTTGTATCTGGATGTCTAAATCTCTAGCAATTCCAGGGAAACTTTCCTCAGTTACTCCAAGCATTTTCCTTTTGGTCAGGATCCATTGCTACAGAGCTGTTATGATCTTCTAGGGAGTCAACGCTGCCTGTGTGTTCATACTGCTACACGCTCCTGTCATCTGGAAGCAGGCTGACCTGAATGTCCAAGCTCACAGTTCCCTTGGGATCCACCAGCCTTCTGAGGCTCCTGCAGTTCAAGGATCTTCTGAGGCAGTGTTCTTCATCCTTTTTTATCTTACAGCACATTTGAACCTATAGTTAAACTTTTGTGGCACACAATTTACGTTGATTAAAAACACCGTAAAAATCAGAATATACTTACTATGCTTTGAACTTCTTTCAAATATAATTTAATTAATGATCTTTAGAATTCTTCACTGCACTTGTAAGATTCTCTCACAGCACACCAGTTAAAAATCACCATTCCGGGGTATGTTAGCTGTGAATCTAGTAATACAGAGACCCAAGAGTTGAGATTCCCTGGTCAGGACACCTGCAAAAACACTGCCTCCCTGTGAGGGGAAGTAAATGAGCTGCACCGTCTGTGCAAAACCCAGGTGCAGTGGGCACAGTAGTGGTGGGGGTGCAGCCCCCACAAGCCTGACGCTAGCCAGGGGTAGGAACACATTCCTGCTCTGTAGACTCTGCTCTGCACCCACATCTCCAGTGAGATGGCTCCAGACAACTTCAGATCACAAGCAAGGGGCTCTCAGGTGGAAGAGAGCACATGATCTGCTTTCTTTTGTCCCAGAAAGCAATGTGGCTCAGGTCACTCTTCTGTCCCCTAGGGGACAACCACCCAATGGGTTAGAACTGTAAGAATCCCAGAGCTCTCTTATGTCTCCCTGGACCTTGTGGTTGTGAAAAAGTCCAAGTGGGTGCTGGGGGTTGTCAGCATGGGGTCCAGTGAGTGACAAGGAGACAAAAGGTCTGAGAGTCCCTGAGCAGCATAATGGCATACAATGGGTGCAAATGAGCAGTCTGGCACCTGCTGCCTCAGCTGAGGTCTGTGATGTGGGAAAGAAAGCCTGGCAGCCCAGTGCACTATTCTTCAAAGGTTCTCAGTTTGCAGCTGGAAGCAGCACATGGGCTCACAAGGACAGAGGGACTCTCCTACAGTTCAGGACCTGTCTGCCGTAGTCATAAAGAGAAGAAAAATAAACACCATCACCTACACTTTCTGAGGGGTTCCAAATTCGGGGGGAGTCTGAGCTCTGCAAAAATTCGCTCTGTTCTACAAAGTCTTCCTGTAGGATCCGCAGCAAGTTTCAACCCTCTTCCCTCGGTAGTCCATCTGAGCTCTGCTTTTCCTTTTGACAACTTCTTTCTGGGGTGACCTGGTGAACAATGTTTCCAGTTAGCCATCTTTTACGACCCGCTTCATGATTTGGAAGCCTTACGACTTTAGATTTTGAGAATATGCATGCGTAATCTTCATTTTTAGTCTCTACTGCCACATAGTGGTGAAATATAAAATTAATCTCAGTCTGCAGTTTTCCACAACACAAATTACAAAAACACTAACATTTTTAAGTGAAGTTTTGATGTTACAGATCTTTTGATTATGTACTTAGACATGTATATAAGTATTTTATACAATATTATGCATTTTGTGATTTTTTTTTCCCCTGGAAGTTACCAATAGTACGACCCATTTATCCCAATTCTCTGTTTATTCTAGAGCAGCAGTTCTCAGCCTGTGGGTCGCGACCCCTTTGTTCCACTTGTAACAGTGTGGCAGTTAGGAAAGTTGAGAACCACTGTCCTAAAGAGATAATTTTCCAATTTTTGTTTTATTGTATTGTGTTCTATCTTTGGAATATTAAGTGCAGATAGGTGAGCTAACCAGCCTCTTTCATTTCTGGTTCATGGATATCATCTGACCTCAGAAGGCTTCCTCTGTAAACTGTTTGGTTTATTGGCAGTCCCTGAGTTACAAACATCTAAATGATGTTCATCTCTCACTTATGAAAAGAGGCTATTACTGTTCCAACTTACATACAACTTAAACTTAAGAACCTGTCTTGTTTGTAACCTGGAGACTGCCTGGGTTTATTTAACCCTTAGTGTCCCCATTTCTCTTCCTTCACCAGATTCTAATGTATTAATATATCATCCTTCTGTTTATGTGTTCTTGAAAAAGTGAGATGTTATTTCATCTGTACAACTTTAATCTCCACAAAGGTGGTATCCTTTATGCTCATGTATAATGCACTTGTCCCGCTCTGATAAAGACCTTCCTAGTTGTCTATTCTGTTGCCTAGAGTCCCATGGTATGCACCTACCACACTCTCCTCAAGTGTTCCCGGGGTGAACATCTACTGCACCTCAAACACCTCCTTACCATAACAAATGTTGTGGTAAACATCTTTACATGTGCTCTTTCATGGAACTGTGTGAACATTTCCTACCACACATATTCAGAATTGGGAACGCAGGGTCAAGGTATACATAATTCGACAAGATACTGTCATGCACTCTAATTACTTCACCACCATCAGTGCGTAAAAATTCCCACCTATTCCACCACCCTACAAAAACTGGATTTCTCCAGCTTTCTGATGATGCCAATTTGGTTGTATAAAATGATACCTTGTTTTAATTTGCATTTCTCTAACTACCAGTGAGTTAAACAAAAAGAATAAATCTGGAGGCAGCATATTACCAGATATCAAACTATACTACAAGGCTATCATAACCAAAACATCATAATACTAGTACAAAAATAAAGACATCCACCAATGGGATAAGACGGAGAGCCCAGATATAAAACTATTCACCTACAACCAACTAATACTCAACAATATACATTGGGGAAATTTTAGATAGTCACATGCACAAGAGTAAAATAGGAGTCTCATCTCTTGCCACTCACAAAAATTAATTCAAAGTAGATAAAGAGAGACCTAAATGTAAGGCAGGAAATCATAAAAATTATAGAACAAAATATAAAAGAAACTTTTTTAGATTTTGGTCTAGGCAAACAATTTATGACTAAGACCTCAATAGCAACAACAAAAATAAATTAGACTTGATTAAATTACAAAGCTTCCATATGGCAGAGAACAAATAAACAACCTACAGAATGGAAGAAAATATTCCCAAACTACACATCCAGTAAAGGGATAATATCCAAAATCTACAAAGATCTCAAACAAATCTTCAAGAAAAATAGAAGCATCCCTATTAAAATATAAGCAAAAGATATGAACAGAAATCAGAAAAAACCTCATATAGCCAAGACATTACTCAGAAATAGAAACAAAGCAGGAGGAATCATGCTACCAGACATCAGACTATGCTATAAATCAATAGTAATCAAAACAGCATGGTACTGGCACAAAAACAGAGAGGTAGATGTATGGAACAGAATAGAGAGCCAAGAGATGAACTCAGATACTTATGTTATTTGATCTTTGACAATCCATTTAAAAAGATTCAGTGAGGAAAAGATTCCCTATTTTACAAATGGTGCTGGGTGAACTGGCTGGCGACCTGCAGAAGACTGAAACTGGACCCACACCTTTCACCATTAACTAAGATAGACTCTCACTGGATTAAAGATTTAAACTTAAGACATGAAAATATGATTCCGGAAGAAACAAGAGTGTGGCGTGAGCATGGGGAAGCAAAAGAAAACAAGGAAGTATGCAACCATGAAGCGAATGCTTAGTCTCAGGGATCAGAGGCTTAAAGAAAAGGACAGATTGAAACCTAAAAAGAAAGAAA
>CAUYQV010064893.1:0-72401 GCA_963574575.1 Galagoides demidoff
AATAAACAAATGGGACTTGATGAAACTGAAAAGCTTCTGTACAGCTAAGGTGACAATAACCAAAACAAACAGACAACCTACACATTGGTAAAGGATGTTTGCATATTCTGATTCAGACAAAAGCTTGATAACTAGGATCTATAGAGAAATCAAATTAATCCACGTGAGAAAAGACAACAATACTATACATCAATGGGTAAGAGATGAACAGAACCTTCTCTAAAGAATACAGATGAATGGCTAGCAAACATGAGAAAATGCTCATCATCCCTAATTATTAGAGAAATGCAAATCAAAACCAACCTGAGATATCATCCAACCCCAGAGAGAATGGCCCACATCACAAAATCTCAAAACTGCAGATGCTGGCGTAGATGTGGAGAGAAAGGAAACTTTTACACTGCTGGTGGGACTGCAAACTAATACAACCTTTTTGGAAGGAAGTAGGGAGAATCCTTAAAGAACTCAAGCTAGACCTCCAATTCGATCCTGCAATCCCATTACTGGAAATCTACCCAGGAGGAAAAAAATCCTTTTATCATAAGGACACTTGTACCAGAATGTTTATTGCAACTCTATTTACAACTGCCAAAATGTAGAAACAGCCTAAATGCCCACCAACCCACGAATGGATTAACAAGCTATTGTATATGTACACCATGGAATACTATTCAGCCATTTAAAAAAATAGAGACTTTACAGCCTTTGTATTAACCTGGATGGAAGTGGAACACATTATTCTTAGTAAAGCATTATAGGAATGAAGAAACATGAATCCTATATACTCAATTTTTATATGAGGACAATTAATGACATGGTAGGGGTGAGGAAGGGGAGAACAGGGAGCGAAAGAAGGAGGGAGGCAATAGGGGAAAGAAAGAGCAGAAGCATGGAAGGAGGGAGGCGGTGGGGTCTCAGTGTGTGACATACCATATAGGGGCAAGGCACAATTGTAAGAGAGACTTTACCTAACAAATGCAATCAGTGTAACCTGGTTTCTTGTGCCCTCCATGAATCCCCAACAATAAAAAAAAAAAAAATTTTGAAACCTAAACATATTTCAAAATAATAAGTTCTACATGATAAGTAAGTAGACAGCTGTTTTTGTCAATTAAAAACAGTTAAAAATAAAATTACAAACCAAAAAAAATGAAGAATCTGAAGTGAACTCTGGGAAAGAAAAGCTTCTACTACAATAACCTACTAAGTACTAAACGGTTATTCCCACAATGAATATGGATAAAATGTCCCTTGATTGCTGACTGCTTCGATTCAAAATACTTATCTCTGTTGGTGGTGTTGATTAGTATTCCTACCACTGGTCCTTAATACGGAAAAAGAAAAATCATGTGGGCAATTTGCAAGTGTCATCACAGTTGTTTTCTGGTCCTTCCTAGTTATGTGGGGCAATGTGATTTAGATCTTTCTACCCTGAGGTGTCTTAAGTCAGCTGCCTGGATAACAGGGCTCCTCCAGTCATCCTGGCTTGAGCCCAGAGGGCTGTTTTGTAATGAGTACCAGAAGGGAGTACAGATCACATTCTATAGCATCCCCAGTGCACCTATACTACAGCCTGATGTTCAGCTTCAGTACAAATATAATAAATAAGCATTTAAAGAAAAAAAGAAATACATAAATATAAAAAATAAAAATAAAATGCAGGCTTGTCCATCCAACTGGTGAATAAATATTTATGAAGGCACTGTTGTTAATATTTTCCATAAGGTGTTGTAAGAGTTAGGAATAAAAAATGAGAATATGTATTTGCTTCCATGGAGCTTCTGATGCAAGAAGTAATTTATCACAGAAGCTAAAAGATTATGGCATCCCTGCCCACATCCCTATGGATCCTTTTACCAGCCTCCTGCACATCAGTTGCAAGTGCACCAGTAGTCTCAAGATCAGCATCTGCAGCTCCCTGCTCAGAGGCTGCCTGTAGACCACCAGAACTGCTCTGTCTACATCTGCAGAGAGAGGCAAGTGCCAGTGAGTTCATGCTGCTTTTCCAGCCTTTAACCGATGACTAACATGGGTAGGG
Source organism: Galagoides demidoff (assembly GCA_963574575.1). Classification (NCBI taxonomy): domain Eukaryota; kingdom Metazoa; phylum Chordata; class Mammalia; order Primates; family Galagidae; genus Galagoides; species Galagoides demidoff. Next base: position 2,039 of record CAUYQV010064893.1, read on the forward strand.
GCATATAAATACTCTAGTTTCCTTGTCTCCTAACTAGGACAACTCCAAGTTGGGCCTCACACTATGTCCAGAGCTAACGTGAGGGACTGAGTTATGTTATACCTCCTCCTCCAGTGCAATTTTTCTGGATCTCTCCACATCGCTTGGTTTCCTGCCATTCTATACTCACTTTCCCAGTCTGGTACAGGTTTATTCATAGGAATGCTTCCTAGTCCTTCACTTTCCCATGAATTCTGTCTCTGGGTCAGCCGGTGGAGACAAGTAACTGTTATTAGCATGGTAGGACCTCCATTGTTGACCACCTCCCTACATTGACTACCTCCTTAATTTAATCTAATTTTCATAGGCTGGACATGCACCACATGTATGTATCAGTACAGTAGACTCAGTTCATATGTGGACCAGTTCATTACAGTTCTTTGGGTTGTCAATTTTTAGAGGTTCAACCATATTACTTTTATTATAACTAATAGTATAATAAAATAATACAAAGATGAATAGACAATTCCCTAAAATATATACATAATGGTATAGGAGTTCAAAAGAGAAGTAGTATCAGAATCAGTTTAGGATTCATTAAGCATGTGCAGCAAAGAGAAATCAGGTTGCTACACTCTCAAAAGGCTTTGAGTATTAAGAAAATGGGCTTCAGGCAGGTGGAGCAAATGGCCAAATTTAAACTTCCAGTGATCGTCCCCCCATAAGAACATCAAATTCAACAACTATCCATTAAAGAAATCATCTTCAGAAGAATGAAACATCAGGATGTGATAACCATACTTGGATTAAAGGCAGAAAAGACAATCTTACATTGCCTCTACCACCCTTCCCTTATCCCTGACAGTGCTGTATCAGTGTGTCTGGTAGAAAGAGAATCTTCGTACCTGAAGGAGAAAGAGTGAAGTGACCGTGGGACTTTGCATTGGAACTCAGAGCTGCCCTGCCTCCATTGGGCAGAATTCTGCTGGCACCCACAGAGGGAGCATTTAGACCATCCAGGCCAGAAGGAAATCTTCTGCCCCACCAGTAAAAACATGAGTTCCAGCTAGCGCCACTACCTGCTAATAAAAAGTGGACTGAGACTCAAAATAAACTCATATTAGACTACAAAGACTACAGTCCTTGGGTAAGTCCTGTGGCTGTGATCACTCAGAGCCAGTGGACTTGCATTGCACGTAACCTAATGAGACACCAGAAGCAACTGCCAAGCCAGTGCCTGTGTCACCTCTCCCCAAACTCCAGGCACTACAACTTAGGGAAAGGAAATGGAAGATGTACACAGGACTTTGTTTTGCAATGTGGGTATCAGCTCAGCCATAAAATAAAGGATCAAGCAGACATCTGAAGCCCATGATTCTCAGTCTTAATTCCTGGCTGACATTTCTAGACCCATGTGAGGTCTTACAGGGAAGGACCAAATCCTGACAAGGATTCTTCACTGTCTGATTAGAGAGCCCTTGGACTTTTACTAGTCCAAGGTAACTCTTTAAGCAGTACCATGGCCTCTGGGTAAGACTGGGCTGGCTTCAGGTATGACTTGGTGGAGTCCCAGTTGCAGTGGCCATTAGGAAGTGCCCATCTGCTCCTCAAATTCCAGCAGTAAAGTACAGAGAATGAGGGAAAATAGAAGACACTTTGTCTAGTAATACAAGGAATTCTCCCATATTTTACCTTAGTCCACCACGGAAGTACCACCAGGAATCTACAAGAGTCAGAACATTACTGGGTTTGGGGCACATCCAGTACTTAAACAGCTGCAGTGGCCAAAGATTTAATCATGATACTTTTCCCTCTGAATATGTGGGAAGCATTCTCAAGAAGGACAGGTTCAAACAATCTCAGATTGTGAAGATTAATTAGATTGGGCACCTAGCCCTTCAATGCCCAGGCACCAATGAACACCCACAATCATCAAAAAATGACTTCACTAAGCAACTGAAGAAACCAGTTACCAATGCTAGAGTGACAGATATATGAGAAATTTCACAGAAATAATCCAAAATAACTATCCTGAAGAAGCTCATTGAGCTTCAAGAAAATAAAGGAAAGGAATTCTGAAGGCTATGAGAGAAATTAAAGAGATTTAAATCCTAAAAAAATACTGAGGAAAGGAAACGGAAGATGTTCACAGGACTTTACTTTGCAATGTGGGTATTAGCTCAACTATAGTAAAATAAAGTACCACACACCTAAAGTCCCTGGTTCTCAGCCTTAAAGCCTGGATGACATTTCTAGACCCATGTTGGGTCTTTCAGGGAAGGACCAAAGACACTTATTCTTCAGTGTCTGATTAAAGAGCACTTGGACTTTTACTAGGCATTAGAGGTAGCCAAGTACCAGTACCATGGCTTCTGGGTAAGACTGGGCTGACTTCAGATATGTAAAAACATGCAGCAGGAAGTTGGGAGCTGAAAACTTCACCTGACACATTGAAAAATGCATCAGAGTTTCCTAACAGCAGACTTGATTAAGCAGAAGAGAAAATTAGTGAGCTTAAAGAAAATTAGTGACTTTCTACACAGTCTGTAGAAAAAAAAACAAGACAAAATAATATTTTAAAAACTGAAATGTGAGGGCAGTGCCTGTGGCTCAGTGGGTCGGGCGCCAGCCCCATACACTAAGGGTGGCGGGTTCAAATCTAGCCTGGCCAAACTGCAACAAAACAACAAAAATAGCCAGGCGTTGTGGCACATGCCTATAGTCTCAGATGCTTGGGAGGCTGAGGCAAGAGAATCACCGGAGCCCAGGAGTTGGAGGTTACTGTGAGCTGTGACGCCACAGCACTCTACCAAGGGCGACAAAGTGAGACTCTGTCTCTAAAAAAACAAACAAACAACAAGAAAACCCCAATATTAACAAACCAAATTCAACAACACATTCAAACGATTATTAATCACCATCAAGTGGGATTCATTCCAGGGATGCAAGGATGGTTCAACATATGCAAGTCAATTAATGTGGTACATCACATCAGCAGAACAAAGGACAAAAACTATAAGATTGTTTCAGTTAACGCTGGAAAAGCATTTAATACAATTTAGCATTCCTTCATGGTAAAAACTCTCAAAAAAACTGGGTATAGAAAGAACGTACCTCAACACAGTAAAAGCAATGTATGACATCTGTATCATATGAACTTGGGGAAAAACTTAAAGCCTTTCCTCTATGATCTGGAAGAAGACAAGAATGCCCACTTTTCAGCTGAAGAAATCAGACAAGAGAAAGGAATAAAGGGCATCCAAATTAAAAATAGAGAAGTCAAATTATCTTTGTTTCCAGATCATATGATTTTGTATGCAGAGAAATCTAAAGACTCCATAAAATTGGACTTCACACTACTAGAACTGATAAGCAAATTCAGTAAAGTTGCACCATACAAAATTAACATAGAAAAATTGGTAGCATTTCTGTAAGCCAACAGAAAATAATCTGAAAAATAATCTCATTTACAATATCTACAAATAAAATAAAAATATTGAAAATATTAAACTCCTTTCAATCCCAAAGGAGTAAAAGATCTTTATAATGAAAACTATAAATCATTAATCAAAGAAATTGCAAAGGACATTAAATGGAAAGATATTCCATGCTCATGAGTTGCAGAAATGTCCATACTATCCAAAGCAATCTCTAGATCCAATGCAATACCCATCAAAATACCAATGGCATTCTTCACAAGGATAGAAGAAATAATCTTAAGGTTTATATTGAACCACAAAAAACCCAGAACAGCTACAGGAATCCTGAATAAAAAAGAACAAAACTAGAGGAATATACTAGAAAATCATACTACAGAGCTGTAGTAACCAAAGCAGCATGGTGCTGGCATACAAACAGATACACAGAACAATAGAACAGAATAGAGAACCTAGAAATAAATCCATACACCTTGAATGGACTTATCTTTGACAAAATTGCCAAAGCCATCTATTGGGGAAGGATTGACTCTTGAAAATGGTGCTGAGAAAATTGTATTTTTATACGCAGAAGAATAAAACTACACCCTCATGTCTTTCCATATACAAAAATCAAATCAAAATGGAAAAGACTTATATCTAATATAAAAACTATAAAACTACTAAGGGAAAACACTGGAAAAACACTTCAAGATATTAGTTTGGTCTTGAAATTGATTTATTGAGTAAAGGCCCCAAAGCAAAACTGGACAAAGCAAAGTTGGATCACATCAACTTAAAAAGTTTCTGCACAGCACAAAGAAATAAAACAAAGCAAATATCAATCAAAAAATTGATCCTCAGAATGAGAGAAAGTATCAGCAAACTTTCCATATGATAAAGGAGAATACATAAGGAGCCCCAACAACTTGATTGGGAAATAATCAAATAATCCAATTAAATATAGGCAAAGGATCTGAACATACATATTTCATATAACCTATTGGTGGGTGGTTTGGTTTTTTTTGTTGCAGTTTTGACTAGGGCTGGGTTCAAACCCTCCACCCTCAGTATATGGGACTGTCGCCCTACTCCCTGAGCCATAGGCACTGCCTTGAACATACATATTTGAAAATAAGACATACAATTGCCTAACAGTCTATGAAAAAAAATGTTGTACATCATTAGTCCTAAGAAAAATGTAAATCAAAACTAAAATAAGATACTATCTCACCTCATTAAAATGGCTTTTATCAAAAAGATAGGCAATAATGAATATTGGGGGGCTATGGAGAAAGGAGATTCCTCATATACCGTTGGTGAGAATGTAAATTAGTACCACTACGCACAGAGAACAGTATGGCAGTTCTTCAGAAAACTAAAAACTGAACTAACATATGACCCAACAATCTCACTATAATGTCCACAATCTCACTGGACATATATTTTAAAGAAAGGAAATCTGTATTTCAAAAATACATCTGGAATCAACAAATGAATAGATAAAGAAATTAGGATACATATGCACTATGGAATATTATTCAACCATAAAAAGAATGAATTCTGTCATTTGCAACAACATGGATGCAACTGGAGAACATTCTGTGCTGGAATAAACCAAGCACAGAAAGACAAATGTCACAAGTTCTCACTCAGTATGTCGGAGCTAAATATTAAAACAATTGATTTTATGGAGACAGAGAGTAGAATGATGTTTACCAGAGGCCGGGAAGGGAATCAGAGAAAGAGATAGAAAGCAGGGATGATTAATAGCTGCAAAAATATAGTTAGATAGAATGAACAATATTTGTTAGAATATTAAAGTGACTGTAGCCACAGCTAAGTTGTAGCGTACTTTAAAATAACGAAGAGTAAAATTAGCATGTTCCTAACACAAAAAATGATAAATACTTGAGGTGATATATACCCAAATCAGCCTGATTTAATTAATATGCATTGTATCCCTATATCAAAACATCATATGTACCGGATAAATATTTGCAACTATCATGTACTCATAATCATTAATTAAAAAAATAATAAAATGTCTTTTTAACCTGCTTGATAGGAAATGAGAAATCATAGAAAGGTTTTAAATTGGAAGGGCCATGCCATATGATTTTAAAGGTTTAGCTCAAATAATTCAGCAGAACTATCACTACGTTCTAGGGCTTTAAAGTCCTTTATGGATGCAGTAATGAGATCTCATCAAAATCAGCAGACAGGCCGTGCTTTGCAGTCTTTTCTCTCCAAATATGGATACTGGGATGAAGGTTATTCAAGAGCTATGACCAACCACCCAGAATTCTATGTATTCTGAAACATGTGTGCACTCTGAAAGTGTGCACATGCACCTAGGCTAGGTCAAATTATTCTTAGCCCTTAAACGGAGCTTGGCAGCATGCAAGCATCAGATTTTTAGAATCGTATAAACTTAGCTTCTGCCTGCAGAGTCTTCCTCTCTTCACCCTTAGTTGCCCATTGCCAGGTACGGCTATATATTAACCCAAGTTGTGTACTCCAGGGTAAGTTTCTAAAGCATCTCTCATCTTTTAGGCATAGTAGTAAAATGTTTCCAGAAATTATGACCGCACTGTCATACTCAACTTTGAGGCAAGTACTTCCACCTTCATCCAACAGTGCCAACCATTATGATGTCTTTCCGGTAAAGAATATGTGCTATTTTTCTCTTGGCAACAGATAGCATTCAGTACTCTAGGAGCTGGAATGTTGGTGCTTGACCCTTATGACAGTCATCATGTTTGAAGGACTTGACATTTAAACCAACAGTTCTCACCCTTGCTGTACAGTATATTCCTAGGGGATCTTTAAAGAAATACGACTCTCAGGCTCCCTCTCATCCCAAATACACAAGCAATGGGATTTTTCAATGGGGTCCTTAGGTAATAATTAACCACAGCCAGTATAAAGAGTTACCACTTCAGACTGATAGTTCTGATTTTGAAACACACCAATTTTAACATTAAAATTGACAGTGTGAAGAAACATTTGGTTCAACAATTGAAAACGTCTTGTAAGCTTCTAAACTATTCTCACAGATATGCTTCCTATGAGACAAAGCCACTACTTATATTCACCATTTTAACGAAGAGGAAATAATTCCCAGGAAAGTTATGTGATATACTCAAGGTCATACAAAAATGAACAGTAGAACCAGGATACTGGTCTTCTAATTCTAGACCGAAAGTTCCACCCATTAGGGTACAGGCCGCTTGGTTTGTTACATCAAAACATAACATCCTTCAGATCACTTGGCTGAAGAGTGCAATTAGTATAACTACTTGTGTACGTTAATTTTTTTTTCTGTTTAGCCGAAAGGTTTTGATATGAACTAAGAATGAAAAGGCCGTTGCTGCTGTGTTAAGATCTGTTTTTAACCGATTTTCAGCAAATTGGCATTGCATAGTTTGAGAATTCCTGCTAGTCAGCTTGTGATAAAATGCCTTCAGGGATAACAGAACATGTTTCCTTTGGCACACATTCATTAGGAGTGTATACTTGTTCACTATGGCAGGTACATGTGCACTGATAATAGTGACCCGGGCTGATTAGAAAAAGATGCAAGCACATTTGGGAGTCGTTAGCCTCTTAACCAAGGTATAGAGTTCTGAAATAAAGAATCTGTGCCTAGTTAACAATTGTTCTCTGTTCTCACCCATCTTACATAGTATAATGTTGACTGAGTGGGCCCTAAGGGCACATTCATCCTTGTATGTCCAACTCCTCCCAGTGCCTGGAACAAAGTGGATGTTTGTGAATGAAAGAAGAAATAATCAAGAGTCAGTTGTGTGTGCACGTGTGTGACTCTGTGTGTGATAGTGTCTATTTTAAAGGAATGGGAATGACTCTAGCCTTTATTAATGCCCTCATCAGAATGACTGACCGCCAAGGCTACTAAGATGGCATGAAGTTCACATGTCAATACTGCCTGCTACTTTTTTCTCTGAAGAATTTTACTTTTCTCACATCCACTAGCAACTTAAATTTTCTTGATGTAATGTTGCTATTTCCATCCTACTTAGTTTATCATAATTGAGATAATATCATCTCCAAGATGCAAACATAGACCAGAAAGGATTAGAAGTCTATGTAACACATGTCTACAAGTTTGACTGCACAATTTCAAGAAAAGGTCATGGGATAGAGATTTTAAGTAAAGAGTTACTCTCTTATTTGGTCCTATGTTTTGATAAGAGCAGAAACAAGTTTGGGGCTCAATTTTAAGAACTAAGGTAAAAGCACCATCCTCCTTGAGGTGGTTGGAGGGGGAGATATCCTTAGTCTATGAAGAACGGACTAAAGAAGGAAGGCCATTCACTCACGCCGGTCTCCCAGCCTTTCTACCATACCTTGCTATGACAGGCTTGAAAGCCTAATTCCAATTCAGCATACACATACTGAGTGTTGCTACAAGCTTGTATATTAATAGAGCAAAAATCTTAATTCCTAGTTAGGAAAATAAGATGTATATAAAAAAATTCATGTGAAAGTAAAAGCTACCAAAGCATAGTAAGTTACAAAATTAGAATGGGCAGAATTCAGAAGAGAGACATTGTCGTGAGTTAAAAAGACATTGTAAAGCTTTTTTTTTTTGAGACAGAGTCTCACTTTATCACCGTCGGTAGAGTGCTGTGACATCACAGCTCACAGTAACCTCCAACTCTTGGGCTCAGGCGATTCTCTTGCCTCAGCCTCCTGAGTAGCCAGGACTACAGGCACCTGCCACAACATCTGGCTATTTTTTTGTTGTAGTTTGGCCAGGGCTGGGTTTGAACCCACCACCCTCGGTACATGGGGCCGGCACCCTACCCACTGATCCACAGGTGCCACCCGAGACCTTATAAAGCTTTAATGCATTGACCCACCACATGAAGCAATGAAGTAATTTTATGGTTGGGGGTCATATTAAAGGGTGGTGGCATTGGGAAGGTTGAGAGCCACTGCAATGGAAGAAGAGTCCAGGGTAATAAAAAAAGAAGAAACTGGTTTATATATAAGTTGAAGAATGGAAACCCAAATTTCACATAACTTTGTCCAATTGGCTTTTTCACCGGGAAGACCATATCATCACTGACATTGGCCTTTTGTCTATAACTATCAGAATGATAAGGTATACAGTTGGCCCCCAGTATTCATGCAGGATTGCTTCCAGGAACTCCTATGTACACCAAAATCGACATTTCTTCAAGTCACACAGTAGGCCCTAAGAACTCACATATACGTGTGTGTTTCCCATCCTGAGAATACTATATTTTCAATTCACATTTGGTTGAAAAACTTCTGTGTGCACGTATAAGTGGGCCTATGCAGTTCAAACCGATGCTGTGCAAGGGTCAACTGCACAATGTAAACCAGAAAAATGAAGAGAGACACAAAGTAAGCTCTTCACTTGAGGTAAATCACACAGTATTTGTCATAACTACAAAAGAACAATGTGTCACATAAAGCAAAAATTGTTCAATCTTGATTTCGCATGTCACTTTTGTATTATTCTCCTTGATATCCACATGCCTACTTAAGAAATGTTTGAAAGTTAATACATTTTATTTCTGTCAAAAGACTTTTAAAGTATTTGAATTTCATGTCCTTTTTAAAATTATCACAGATGACTGAATTCTTTGAATTACTGAATTACTCTATGTCATAGAATATATAACATGGATAGCCTTTGTCATCAGACCTTATTCAGAAATATAACAAACTTTTAGGGAACACAAAGCACATATATTGATTCATTCCAAGTGTATAAACTTATAATTGGAATATTCCAGTTCAACATCTGTTGGTCTCAAGAGCCTATGATGACCCATCAAAAACCCAAAAGACTTCCCTTAATTGGTATGTAAAGCTTTTTCCAATTAACATCCTCAGGCTGACTTCTCAGGTAATGTTAAATTCTTTTGTTCAATATTTCCTCTGTCACTCAAACTAAGTAATCTAGTTTGGCTATGCTTGTTGAGATTTAGCCACAGGCCTGCATGCAACAGTAAATATCCCCTGTAATAATTTTAAATTGAAAATAATTCTTCACGAAGAGCATATCTCTGAACTAGAGAAGACACAAAATTGTATCTCAGGAATTATCTCCACTATGAAACCTGCACACTAAAGTGTGAATCGGATTTCACAACGAGGAGCCCAAAATATAGAGAATATTTTGTATTTGTAATTTTTTTCTTTTTTTTTTGAGACAAAGTCTTACTCCACCGCCCTGGGTAGAGTGTCATGTCATCACCCTAGCTCACAGAAACCTCAAACTCTTGGGTTCAAATGATCTTCTTGCCTCAGCCTCTCAAGTAGCTGCACTAACGGCATGCAACACCATGCCCAGATAGTTGTTGTTGATGTTTTTTTTTTAATCTATTTCTACATAGTAGAGATGGGGTCTCTCTTGCTCAGGCTGATCTCAAACTCCTAAGCTCAAGAAATCCACCCTCCTCAGCCTCCCAGAGTGCTAGAATTACAAACTTTGTTGTATACACCGAAAGTTTCTTATCCCCTATAGAACAAAATAAACATGACTTTCTGCAGGCAGTTTGGTACAACCATTCCTGTTTGGTTACCTGCCATCTTGTTCTCTTACCCTAGAACCCTCTCCTCATTTTAGCATTTAGCATACTATACGGAAAGTGCACTTTATTTAGGTCTATTACTCCAAATTAGTAATTTAAAAAAATGAGTTGGCTAGTAATTCAGGCAGGTGAGCTAACAGGGTCACCTCAGGAGGGAGATAGTAAAGGCAGAAAGCTGCACTTCTTACCCACACTCGTGATTCTTGCCCCTCCAAGACCAGTCAGCACAAGTACAGTAGGTCCTCATTACTTGAATAAAGAATCAGGAGGAAAACCTGTGTCCAGGGAAACCAATAAACCGAGGCATGTTTCGTGGCACTGACTAGGGAAGAACAGGACCAAATGTCTAGGGCTGAGATAAGAGATCAGATCAGATAATAGGAAGGAGACTTGTTCCTATGCTAGAATAGAAATTCAGAGCAAAAATTCCAGACACACAGACGAAGGATTCACTAGCTGAGGGACCATTAGATATCTCTCCTTTCTTAATAGGAATGATTCAGAGTGAATCTTCCAAGCGAGGGTTTAATTAGAGAATAAATGAAAAAAGAGATCCGTCATCATCAAAGGATTTCCAGATGCTGAAGTAATGAATTTGTTAAGAAGTCCAAAAGAATACATTAATTTTATTATTTATATACAGTTCTGGAAAGACTGTTTGTGTCTCCCCAAAGTTTATGTGTGGAAGTACTCACCCTCGATGTGACTCTATCTGGATATAGGGCCTGCAAGGAGACAGTGAAAGTTAAATGAGGGTCTAAAGATCTCATTTAACCAGACAGGGCTAGTGTCCTTAGGAGAGGAAGGGACAGAAGATCTCTCTGTCTCTCCATCACATGAGAACACAGGGAAAAGTCACCATCTGCTAGGAAGGAAGAAAGCCCTCACCAGGAACTGAACAGCCAGAACCTCAACTCAGGATTTACTTTCCAGTCCCTACAACTGTGAGAAATAAGTATCTCTTGTCTAAGCCAGGTGATCGAGGGTATTTTGATATGGCAGCAAAAGGAGACTAATACAGACATATAACAAATCCATTTGTGTGTATAATGTCTCCAAATAATTTGCATAAAGTTGATTGTCTTGCCAGCATTATTTTACTACCTTGGCATAAGGAAAACACATCAAAATCATAGGGTTATTGACGTTGGTAGACTGATAATCCAAAAATCACAATGGGCTTATTAACCCTTGCACTTAATCAACTATGGTGGATTTTTCCACCACCTACTGATGGTATTCAATAGTTGAATACTGTTGCCCATAAAATGGAGCTCTCAGTGCTACTTTCAGAGCTCATCCTGCATCTGTCATTCTGAAAGTCACGCTATTGCTGCCTCCACAAATGCATGATTGACAAGGTTATACAATAACCGATCCAAGAAAACTGAAGCCAAGGTCTTAATCATGATGGAGGATCCCTTGACAATTGCTACTGCTAGCTTTCTTGCTTTTGCTTTCATTGATGAAAATGATTGAAATGTTTTAAGAATCCTCAGCAGCTTAGGTGTTGAGGGGTAGTTAAGACTGGCCTCAGCAGTTGTTGATGTGAAATAGTGCCTCTGACTCTTGGTTGCTTTCCTGTCTTCAGGGGACAGAGTCCCACGCAGAATGTCATATCTGGGAAATCTCCTTAGTCTGTACGGAGCCTTCCTGCTGATGATGGATGGATGTCGTAAAAGAAACTTATGAGGTGTGAACTATCATCATAACTGAATTCTTCCCTGCAGTGATAAGGGCAGAGGCCTGCTTAGTTTTCAAAGCAGGTTATATATAGAGTAGTGCAAAGCAGGTCACTCCATTTACCCTTATTTGTCCATATTTAATTATTAGGCCTTAAAAGGACACACACTATAGACTGATGTCCCACTATTGCAACATTGATTATAATATTAGGATGGTTAATTCTGGACCCCACCCAAGTGAACTGAATTAAGAATATCTAAAGTGTACCCATTATGAGTTATTCATACTTGCAAATTGGTCCCAATGGGAGTGCTACATTAAAAGTCTCAGAGATATGGTCCATAAAAACAAAAAAGAAGTAGTACTTTAAACATCTCTTTCTTCTTCTACTTGTTTACATATCTTGTCCTATTTACACTTCTCAGACTAGACAATTTTCTTGGTTCAGGTGCAAAGGAACAGTTGGGCTACTGTCAAAGAATGCCTAAGTTTGGAAAATTTTATCAGGATTTCAATTAAAACACACAAAGGAAAGAAGCCCTGCTGGTTTGTGACATCAAGCAATTGCAAAATGGAAAGAAAAGTAATAATTCTAATGGTCTGAAAGAAATAATTCATTTTCCATTTGCATAAAGCTATAAAATCCTATATAGAATATATTTTTCAAACAGTCCTACAGGAAGCATTAATGAGTTATATAAATTATTAAAGTATTACATATAATAAATAATGGGATCCCTTCTACCACATACAAATCCCAGGATGATAAAATGTAGCTTTATTGTACAATTTTCCCCTATTTGGTCCCAAATAATCAAGGGTGCATTTTAGATATTCAATGAAAACTGTATAATGCTTTTAGGTTTTTCTGAGCATTGTAAATGTCTAATAATGTGTATTTCAAATCAGGACAAGTGCCCTAAAGAGATTTTAGACATTTGGTACCCATGACTGCTTTGTTCTTTAAAAATGATAATATTTATATAAGCAATTAGCTAAAGTTATAAAGATATTACCAGGTTTAGAAATTGTAATTTACCTTCTGTCTAGCATCCCTTTTGGTATAACATGTGAGTTTTTTGCTTACAGTTTGGCAGGCTTAAAAATCCATCTCTTATTGAAAGGAAAAACTGTGTTTCCTATTTATTCCCTATGTGTTGTATAATTTTTTGGCACAAGAGATATAATTTATATGTAAATTTTCTGAATACGACTTTCATAGTTTAAAAAAGTAAATATTTTTAGAGCATCCCATCATCATATACAAAGAATACAGCACTTGCCTAAGTACTCCTTAGATAATAGTAGTAATTAAACACACACAAACCTTCCATACTTAGACATGCACACAGACACAAAGCACTTGTCAATTACAGCACCTCCTGTATGTACTGAATTCCAAAGGTTATAAAGAAACTATCCAAGAAAAAAAGAAGAAAGCTTTACAGGTGATTATTTTATCCAGAATAATTATGTCAAAAGAACATCTATGAAATTAAAAACGTGGAAAACAAAAACTGTAAGAAATCAATTCATTTATAATCATGTCCCAGTTATAGGAAAAGTTTTTGAATGGTCCGCTTATTTTTAAGAAAGTGAGACTTAGTGCTTTTTTCTTGACATCTGACACGCTTTTCTATTACATTTGCTTATATCCTTTAAGAGGCTTCTGGTTCTGAAGAGTGACATTTTGAGCACAGGAACGCCTCCTGTCATTATCATTCCTATATTCTCTCTGTTAATAATCCCTTGACAAATACCTGCAAATCAAAAAGGAGGCTGGAAATACTTTCAGTCATTCAGTTATTAAAACCAGAATTACTGGCTAACAGTACGTTACTAGCCAAACTCAGTTTTGCTGATCTGCTAAAATAGAAAAAGTAGGCGGGAGGGGGTTCAGTGAAGAGCCAAAGGGAAAAATAAATTCTTAAAGTTAGAAAAAGCCTGGGCTATTACAGGGAAGTATGAACCATCTAAGAACACTTTTTAAAATGAAACAAGGCTATCTTATTTCATATTGTATAAAATAAGATACAATATATATTGTTTAAATAAAACAAGGTTATCTTATTTCATATTGTTTAGTGTAACCCAACAGAAAGAACAGGGTTGGAGTGTACACTCTTTCTAGACAGACTTGAGCATTTACATACAGATTATCTGCTAACCACGTTTTCATAAATCAAATCACATCAGAGAATTTTCACATGGGTCTAAAAATCATTTTAAACAGCTCTACAATATTGTTCTTAAAGAACTAAAAAATTATATCAATGATACATTTTCCAATTTTTTTAAATTTCTGATGATAAGATGACTTTTTTTTCTTTTTGTTTTCTATTGAAGTATCGTGGTGGTTTTCAAGACCCTGTTTCCTTCTGAGCATTCAGACGGGAGGATGTGCTCTGCCCTGCCAGCCCCTTGGCCTCACTAAATAGGACAGGCAGAGTCCCTCTCTTCCAAGCAGGATGGGATGGTCACTGCCCTCAGTTCCTGAGCTGCGGCACTCCCTGGCCTTGAAGCAGGACAGGACTGTATGCAGATGGAGGTGGAAGTCAGGTATTCACTAGCAATTCTGCAGGTTAAATTGTGGGGGAGTGTCTCTGCCTGTATCCAGGGAAGCACATTGCTAACAGCATCCTTACCTGTGCACAGGAGGAAAGGGGAGATTCTCTAATCTAGCCTGGGGAAGTAAACTGCCATTTTCTAACACATAGGGTGAAATCTCACACTCTCTTTGAAAGATATTTGATTTCAAATGTATGCTTAAAAGGCAATTACTCCTTTAAAAATGATTCCCACCTCCCCCACCCACCCTTAAGAAGAGCTATAATGAAAACACACTGCTTTAACATAAGGATCCCGCCAAGAGTTGTGTTTGCTTTCTGTGTACCTACTGATAGACTGTTTTGCCCGAAGCACATTTGATTCTGTATAAGAAATGAAATAAATATATTAGTTATTTCTTATCAAGTGGCATTTTATAGTATCACTTTTTTTTTCCCCAAATGTAAAATCAAAAGGCTTCCTAGGAGTAGAAATTTGACATAACTCAAATAAAGACTATGCCCATCATTCAGACAGCAGCAGGATGAATAAGATCATGACTTTTATATCAAAGACTGGTTTATTGCTCTCTCGATCAACAATGGCGCATTAAGGATACTTGTTAAATTATATACATCATCCTACAGAATTGATGAGGTAATAAAAGCAGAAAAATATAGATGATAAAGGAAAGACTTTATAAAGTACCATTAAAAAGCATTTCAGTTAATTTTTCATACATATTAGAAACAAAAGGGTTCACTTCAGAACCTGGTCTTATTTATTTAGGAAAATATCATATTTAAGCCAGTCGCAGTGGTTTACACTTGTATTCCTAGTACTCTGGGAGGCTGAGGTGGGTAGATCACCGGAGTGATCTCAAGAGTTCAAAACTAACCTAAGAAAAAATGAGACCCCATCTCTACTAAAAACAGAAAAACTAGCCAAACATTGAGGTGTGTGTGTGTAGTCCCAGCTCCTTGGGAGGCTGAGGCAAGAGGATTCAAGCCCAAGAGTGTAAGGTTGCTGTGACCTATGATATCATGGCACTCTACCAAGGGTGACAAAGTGAGACACTGTCTCAAAAAAAAAGAAGAAAAAGAAAAATAGAAGGCAGCGCCTATGGCTCAAAGGAGTAGGGCACCAGCACCATATGCCGGAGGTGGCGGATCAAACCCAGACCCAGCTAAAAACTGCAAAAAAAAATCATAACTACCTTATTCCCATCCTCTTTATTCCAGAGAAAAAGGAAAAAATTTAACATCACTACTGTATTCATGAAATAAACTTTTGGTATATTTTCTAAAACTATGACATTAAGTACTCTGCCATTATTTTCTGGAATATCCTGCTAGGGTAAACTTTCCTCTTACTGTGTACCACTTCTTCAAAACCTTGTTTCTTCCTCAAGACCTTCTTGACAAGTTATAGTTGTATACCTGTTTTATATACCGTCCTCTTCCTCAAAACCAACTCATGTTCCATCTACAAAATTTCTCACAGTCAAGGCCACTAATTCCATACACAATGACATCTCAGAAAGAATATGTTGAAAGACGATTTTCACATGACTTTCCACAGGACAGACAGTTCCGTGGTGAAACAAAACGAAAACCAGCTCAGAGTCTGTGATCCCCCAACTGTAAGGCTAATAAAGTGAGGGGAAATTCTGAAAGAAAAAAGAGCATAGTAAGGCCGTCAGTTTAACTCTAAGTGTGATAAAGGGGGACACGGGGAGATTTTGAGTGGAGGACAGGCATGAATTTCTTTAACATCATCACTCAGAGTGTTATGTTGAGAATAAATTGTGTCACATGGGTAAAAATGGAACAAACATCCATGGGAAAGGCAATGAGGATGGAGCAGAGGAGAATCAGTCGGTGAGAAGTGGAGCGTGGATATTTCCTGAAGGCAGAGTCATGTGATGTATTTGGTCTATGAAAGTGATTAGAAGAGAAACAGATGGGATGGAAGGATCCCGTTGGTACCAACTTCAAGGGCCAAATTCCACCAACTGAAACTGGAGCTGAGGGTCTGTCAAAGTAATGGATCTGAAAGGAATAAGAGGAAATCCTCTTTGGCACATTAAGTCTGGTTACATAATCTTAAAAATCATTTCTCCAAGAATGTTCTAATAATATATATCTAAAAGAAAAAAAGAAGATATAGATTAAAAGCTGTAGTGTAATTCAAGCACTACTTAAAATACCATGCATACAAAATGCATAATTTTTTTAGTGTAAACAGTTAACTGTACTCATTTCTGGATGGTACAACAAAATATGGGTGATTTTTCATTTTCTTCTCTATACCTACAAGGAGCATTTACTACTTTTATAATATGAATAAATAGGACAAATACCTCATCTCTATGTAACACTTCAATATTCTCAGATTATGGTCTATTATGTGAACATTTATTCATTTGTTTATCAAGATTATTTTGATGTGCAACTTCTCTAGGAACAGAAAAATAAGTGAGAGGTAGTCTTATTTCCTTAAGGTGTTATTATTATTTTATATTAACTAATTTTATATTTATATTAGCTATTTATATTAATTTTATATGTATATTCATATTATATTAATATGAAAATATATTTTATACTATTTTAATGTTTAATAAACTTACTATTGTGGAATAATTTTAGATTTATAGGAAAGTTAGAGATATTATATAGAATTCCTGTAGACCCTTCACCCAAGCTTCCCCTAATGTTAACATCTTACTTAACCATCAAAACCAAGACATTAATGTTAGTACAAAAATATGAACTGAACTAGAGACGCACTTCATATTTTACCAGGTATTCTACTGATGCCCTTGTCTGTGGTGCAGGATGGAAGCCAGATACCATATTGCATTTAGTCACCATGTCTCCTTAGCTTCATTCCTAATTGTGAGTTTCTGGTCTTACCTTATTTTTCACAACCTTGGCAGTTTCTAAGACAGCTGGTCAGGCATTTTTAGTCTCTCATTTAGTGTTTATCTGTTGTTTTCCCATGACCAGGCTGGTTATAGATTTGGAGGAAGAATACCACAGGGTGGCAGCGCCTCTCTCCTCGTATCACATCAGGGGTACATGATATCGACATGAGCTATCACTGGCGATACTAATTTTGATCACTTGGTTATGGCTTCCTACTGTCCTGTTTCTCTATGGTAAAGTTACTAGTTTTCTCTTTCCATACATTATCTTTTGGATACAAATCACTGTCTAGCCTACATTTGAAAGGAGAGCATTAAAATTCACCTTCCAGAACAGGGCATATTTATATATAAAAACGTTATTCAACATTTTTATGTAAACAGGAGTTGTCCCTTTTCTCCATTTATTTAAATATTCAATATTTATTAATACCAATATGAGCTCATGTTTCTTTATTTTATTTTAGTGCTGTAGTGTATTATTTCATTTTGATTTTCCAGTAATATTGTAAAGGAGGGAAGACATACATTTTTATTAATATTTCATGAGTGAGTGTATGATTCATTGCTTATAAATATCCACAATTCATAACAGAGATTCACCCAGTTACTACCCAATCATGAACCTCAAGAGGAGCCAGATAAGGAAACATGAAGTAGTATGGGTGGGAAAATAAACACATTATAAAGAAATAACACTCTAAGAGCCATAGAATTTCTATGGAATTCTACACAATTGTCAATAAACAACTCTACAGAATACAGCCCAATTTTCCGAAAGGCAGTAGGTGAGTGCATGCCATTTCATTCAAACTTGAAAAATGGCTACAGAATCATAATTACAAAGTAAAGTTTACAACTATTTACATAATGTCTCTCAATGTCTGCACATAGACACTCTTTCAAAATTGAAGAATAAACACCATATTGACTTTGTCTTATGTACTAGAGAAAACATCTATGAAAGAAGAACACAGAAGACATTACCCTTTTGTCATAAGAGGAAAACATATCCACAAAAATAATTGCCAATCTTTCTTGATGGATAGATAAATAAGTAGAGTTTAGATATATTAATCTTATTTCCTACTTACTATAAAATAACAATCACAAAAGAGATACTTGAAGACCTATTTCCAAAAAAAAAACAAAAAAACCTTAGGCTGAGAGCCTAAATATAAATAAATTGGTAAGTTTGATTAAAAAACATGGAAAGGTAGAATTTCAAATACGTCTCTCTTTTTTAAGTCGACAATAACAGCAACTGATACAGTTCAGAACCCAGTTACATAGGTTAATGAATTTAAATTGGGATATTATTAACTTTATTTCTCCAATTCATATGAGGAGAAACAGGTAAAATATATCACATCTGTCTTAGGTAGAAGAAATAGTTTTGAGTTCAGTTTATTCTGAGTATAGTTACCAAAAATATTTCCTAACATCACAGACAAGCTGAACAGCATCAGGTCATGAAGAAATGCAAGCTACACCAACCTGAGCTCTTATTTCAGAACATGAGCAAGATACAAAAGGAACTACTATGATTCCATTTCCACATAGAATCTAACTCCCTGTCAAGAAAAGTGATCTTAATATTGTAAAAACAAAAATAGAATTTATAGGTGCTACAGCTTATTTTGAATCCATGGTCAAACTCTACTGAACAGAAAAGTTAAAAAATTTAAAAGTGAAAAACGTTATCAATTTTTTTTATACAATACTGTTCCTAAACAGAATCAAATGAAGAGAACACAAAATTAGTTCTGGATGGAGACAAAAAAGATGGGCAGTGATAACTTCCCACATGGCTTTATTTACTTTGTGTATAAGAAAAATGAATGGAAGATGTGAAAGTGTACACACCCTGAATATGTTAGAACTGCAGAAAGTCAGTAGGTTCTGAACCCCAAATTGGTTAAATGGCGTAAAAAAAATTTTTTTTGCTTTATTTTGGGGAATCCTTGATGAAACCTGAAAATGTAGTCTAAGACACAAAAGATTAGAAATACATGTAATTTATGATAAACTCAGAGGTTAACATTTGATCAGAAGACATCATAAAAAAAATCTAACAACTGTGATAACTATAGTTAAAACACACTGTGATGGGTGGCACCTATGGTTCAAAGGAGTAGGCCTCTGTCCCCATATGCTGGAGGTGGTGGGTTCAAACCCAGCCCCAGCCAAAAACTGCAAAAAAAAAAAAAAAAAAAAAAGAAAGAAAGAAAGAAAAACACACTGTGACTTGAAAAGAAAGATCAAAAATCAACAGTCTAAGTCTCCAACTTTAGGAAACTTAAGAAAGAATAAATTAAATCTATTTTGTATGCATAACAAGAGATAACAGGAAATAGAGCAGAAATCAATGATATTGAAAGCAGAAAATCAATAGAGAAAATTAACAAAAACAAGAACCAATTCTTTGAAAAGATAAATAAAAATGGATATATCTACCTAGACTAAGAAAAAAGAGAGAGGATACTAATTACTAACTTCCAACATGAAAGTGGGGAAATCAAATAGCAGGTCTATTTTTAGTCCTCTAAGTGTTCATCTTACAAGGGTACATGTGAATCTTTTTAAATGTAGAATATAAATGTCTTAACACAATAACTAAGAAAATGACATGTAAGCTATGTTAACCAGTTTGATGAAAATTTTTCAAATTGTATATAAAAACAGCACACTGTACCCCATGACTGTATTAATGTACACAGCTATGATTTAATTTTTAAAAAAAGGTGGGAAAGTCACCGTAGATCCTATATATATTAAAAACAAATTTTTTAAAAAAATCTATGAAGAACTCTACGCCCACAAATTTGATAATCTAGATAGGGGGACCAATTTCTTGAAAGATGCTATTTGAATAGATAATCTGGATAGCCCCATAACTATTAAATAAATTGAATCAATAACTAATAACCTTCCAGAACAAAAAGCACCAAGTCAAGATGTACTAATTTGTAAAATTTACAAAACCACTTAAAGAAATTACAGCAACTCTCTTCAATCTCAATAGGATCAGAAGAAATACATTTTTATTTTTTCTAGGAGGCCAGCACTATGTTAACACCAAAACCAGATGCAGATATTACAATAAAAACTGAAGACTAAGATCTATCATTGATATAGATGCAAAAATCCTTAACAAAATATTAGCAAATGAAACCCAACAATGTATAAAAATAATTATACACCATAACCAAGTGAGATTTATCACAGGTATGTAAGGTGGTTCAACATGCAAACATTAACTAATGTAATTCATCACATCAAAAGGCTAACAAAGAAAAATCCCATGATCACATTAATGGATTAAAAAGGAAAGAATGTTACAAAATTCAACACCCATTCATCATATTATTCTCAGTAAACTATGAATAGTTGGAACTTCCTCAACTTGATGAATAACATCTATAAAAAACCCTCAAACTAGCATCAGAGTTAATGGTGAAAAAGTCAAAGCCTTCTTCCTAAGACCAAGAACAAAATGAGGATGTTCCCTCTTGCTACTCTTTTTTCAAAATCATACTGTAAATAATACCTAATTTAATAAGACAAGAAAAAAACAGATTGCCAAGGAAGTAATAAAACTGCCTTTGTTCACCAATGGCATAACTGTCTACACAGAAAATGTGAAAGAATCAATAACACAACTTTGAGAACTAATAAACAATTATACGGAAGCTGCAGGATACAAGGTTAAATATTCCAAAGTCAGCCACCTTCTCATGTCAGCGATGAGTAGAATTTGCCATTAAAAACTATAATACAATTTGTATAAGCACCCAAAACAATAAAATACTCAGGTTTAAATCTTCAAAAAAGAAAATGTAGGCTCAGCGCCCATAGCACAGTGGTTACAGGACCAGCCACATACAGCCAAGCTGGTGGACATGAACCCTGCCAGGCCAGCTAAACAACAATGACAATTGCAACAAAAAATAGGCAGGCATTGGGGTGGGCGCCTGTAGTCCCAGCTGTTTGAGAGGCTGAGGCAAGAGACTCACTTAAGCCCAAGAGTTTGAGGTTGCTGTGAGGTACAGCACTCTACTGAGGGCAACTCTACCAAGGGTGACTCTGTCTAAAAAAAAAAAAAAAAAAAAGGACAAGATGTATATGTGAGAAACTAGAAAGCTTAATGAACACAATTAAGGAAGAACTGCATAAAATGAAAGATATGACATGTTAATGGATGGGAAGACTCAAAATTATTGTCAAGAGGTCAGTTCTTCCTGACTTGATCTATAGAGTCAATGCAACCAAATCAAAATCCCAGCAAGTTATTTTATGACTACTGAAAAACTAATTCTACAGGTTGTATGGAGAAGCAAGAAACCCAGAATAGTGAACAGTGTGGAAGATGAGAGGACTGTCACTAATCAGCTTACTATAAAGCTACATTAAGCAAAATGGAGTGGCATGGTGGAAGAACAGACACATAATCAGTGGATAGAACAGAGGGCCAGAAGGAAGCCCACATAAAAACAGTCAACTGATCTTTGGTGAAAAGGAAAGGCAGTACAAAGGGGGCAAATCTAGGCTTTTCAAAGTCAAATAAATCTTTCAGCGTTGGAACAACTGGACAATCACATGCAAAAAAGAAAAAAGTCAATCAAAACATCAATCTAGACACAGATGTAACAGTTTCACAAAATTAACTGAAAAGAGATCACAGACTTAAATATAAAAAATCAAAACATAAACTCCCAGAACATAACACAGAAGACACTCTAGATAGCTTTGGGTATGGTGTTTATCTTGTAGACACAACATCAAAGAAATGACCCATTAATGACCCATTAATAAGCTCACTTTATTAAAAATAAAACATCTGCTGTGTGAAGGACCATGTCAAGGGAAAGTGAAGACAAGCTAAAGATCGGAAGAAAATATTTGCAAAAGGTATCTGATAAAAGACTTATCAAAAAAAAATCAAACAACGTTTATAACTCAACAGTAAGAAAGCAAACACTCTAATTTTAAAATGGGCCAAAGATCTTAATAAACACTTCCTCAGAGAAGATACAAAGATGGCAAATAAGCATATGGAGAGATGCTCCACATCATAGGTCATTATGGAAATGCAAATTAAAGCAAAAAGGAGATACTACTACCTGCCCCTTAGAATGCTCAAAATCCAGAACACTGACAATACCAAATGCGGGTGAGGATGTGAAGCAATGGTAACTCTCACAGCTGGTGGAAGGCTTTTTGATAGTCACTTTGGAAGACCACTTGGTAGTTTCTACCAGAACTACATATACTCCTACCATGTAACACAGCAATCGTGCTCCCTGTTATTAACCCAAAGAAGTCAAAAACTCAAATGCACATAACTGCTCACAGATAGTTTACAGTAGCCTTAGTCATAATTCCCAAACAAGAAGGCAACTAAAATATGCTTCAGTAGTGAAGGAACAAATAAACTGTGATAAACAGACAGTACAAAGTCACCCAATACTAATAAGAAATGAGCTACCAAGCTACGAAGAGACATGCGGAGCCTGAAATGCACTTTGCTAAGCAAAGGAAAGCAATCCAAAAATTGGATGACTCCAACTTGAAGACATCTGGATGAGGAAAATCTACAAAGACAGGAAAAATATCAGGGGTTGACTAGGAGTGAGGGATGAACAGGTGAAGCACATCCCCATGCTTTGGGCAATACATGTCTAGGGCAGTAAGAACATTCTGTACAATACCATAATGATGGATGATGCATGATATTACACATTGTCCAAACCCATAGAACACACAACCCTAACAGCAAACCCTAATGAAAACTCCGGAATTCTGGTGCTTATGACAGGTCAGCCTAAACTCATCGTTTGTACCAACTGTACCACTCAAATGGAGGCAACTGATTTGGGATGCATGTGGGGTATAGAGAAACCCTGTATGTTCCTCTTAATTTTTACCTAAAACTGCTCTAAAAATAAAATTTTTGACCACAATGATTAAATTAATAGAAAAAACAATATGGCTATCTTGATAAAAAATAAAAAAATTAAAACTTAAGAATATAAAAAAAAAAAAAAACTTAAGAATATAGACACTGGATAACTCTTCCCAGAAATTAAAAACAAATGTGATCACCAACGAGACTTTTGAGGATTATAGCTATAAAATATTTAAATACCAAACTACATACATATATTCATATAATACTATATTCATTGAATGTTGTAAATACACATGTACATTATACATATATTTCCATATTTAGGAAATGCAACCGCAAATGTATTATTTCATGATAAACGCAATCCTCTAGAAAGACATTAACATATCACTCTCTGCCCAAGGTCTCACACTAATGGCAACATATGTTGCTAGGAAACCCAGTACCAAGGAAAAAAGTTTCAACCATGGACAGATCTGATGTAAATCTCTAAGCAGAACAAATTCATTTCTAGTCTTTAAGCTGTGACCTTTGCAAGACTTGCATTGTTCCATAAAGTAACCTTAAATATGCAACTTACGAAAGCCTGCAGCTACCCAGATATCAGGGCTGGGCTGATTGCTTAAACTAATAGCTCCACACACCAGCAGAAATAATGGCCATTCCTTCCTCAGTTGATAACATTATGTGGCATACAAAATCATTTATTCCTCATCCAGTGATCCATTCATTGCAAAAAAAAAAAAAAAGAAAAATTATTAACACTGATCATTTGTCAGGTACTGTGATACAGACACTGACTAGACAAAATTGAGCAAAACAGTGTTTCTGCCTACTGAAAAAAATAAACCCAGTGGAAGACAGATATTTATTCAATATTCACAGAAAGAAATGTGACAATGTTGTAAGTGTGACAGAAGAGAAACCCAAGTTGTTTTAAAAATTGTAAATGGATGAAGTTGACCTAACTAGGGAGGTCAGGAACAGCTTTCCCAAGATAATGACACAGATTTTACTTTGCTAGCAGGGATATGTAAGTGCAACCCCAAGGAGAAAAAGGGGAAAGAATTCTGTAGACGAGGACCTGGGGCAGAGGGTGACATGGAGAATCAGGAGACAATGAGGCTGGGACAAGCAGAAAATGGTAAAAAGGAAGTGAGACAAGGAAGGGGACAGGCTGTGTGTGTCCCTGTAAATTATGTTAAGAAGTTTTGCTTTTAAGCCCACAGCCATAGGACGGCTTTGAAGTGTTAACAGCAGGGGGTAATACGATTAGATCTGCATTTTAAATGCTCACTTTGGCTGCTGTGTAAAGAAGACCTGAGAGAAGCCAGAGGACAAAAAGAAGTCAGGCTGTTTAGTGGTCCAGGCAAAAAGGGTGGTGGAGTTAGCGCCACAGGCAAGAGATTAACCCAGTCAACATACGTTTAAACTGATAAAATCAAAAGGACTAGGTAATGACCACATGCAGGGGTCCTCAAACTTTTTAAACAGGGGGCCAGTTCACTGTCCCTCAGACCGCTGGAGGGCTGGACTGTGGGCCCTGGGACAAGTTGGCTGCTAAGCAGGACAGGCAGAGGGGGCAAAAACACCCCGGGGGCTGGATAAATGTCCTCAGTAGGCCTGCAGTAGTTTGAGGACACCTGACATATGGGGTGAGGGAAGAGTTAGGAATGATTCCTGGGCATCCCTAAACTTTAAAGTTCTGTCACTTTCCAAGATTGTGGTCACTAACTAAAGAAGCCCACAAATTCGAGACTTCTTCATACAAAGTGTAAGGGAACGGGTATATCAAGAGGATATTTATGCCCGCAGCTTATGCAGCAATGTATGAATGAAATTAAGAACAAGAAAGAGATCAAGGGTTTATTTGTCTGTTTGCCTACAGAAGTAGATAGCGGCTTTGGTTATCTTGGGAAATTAGTTGAATTTTTGGTTATATTGAATACGTTAAAGATGACTGCTGTCAGCCGAAGTTTTGTGCTAAAATTTCATAGAGGGGTGTGATGGGAGTTAGCTGTTCTACCACGGACTGTGTTTTGAAACCCTTCCACCCCTCTGCAGTTCACTGGGACCATGCGGTTGGGTCTCTCAAATGGAGTACAGTACTATGTGTCATTTCTGGGCCATGAAACTTAAAAGGAGGATGTGATGTGTTTCCTCACTTTCTTGTTCCCTATCCACTGGCTCCTACAAAAGTCTGCATGCCTTAAAAGTAGTAAAGCTTTAAGAAAAGAGAAAGTCAGCTTCCCTAAATCACCGTGTAGAAGGCTGCTTGCTGATTAGAAACTCTGACTTGGGCTGTTACATGAGTAAGAAATAAAGTTGCATTTTGTTTTGCCATTGGAATTCTGGGCTAAGTCTGTTACACCAGGTAACACACACAGACTTCGACATGCCTTTGAGATATCAATGGGAAGCTGTCGGGAACCATTCTGTACAGAGGATTTTAATTTGAGAAGCAACTGAATAAGAGAGGTAACAACAACTTTTGGCATAGATGAGATTGATTACGGAGAAAATATAGTTTAGAAGAAAAACCTTAGTTCAAGGTTTCTTGAGCAGAAAGGATTGCATTTACACAGACACAGAAGTATAAAATTATTTTCTTCTTTTTTTAATTTATTTTTTGAGACATCTCACTATGTTGCCCTCAGTAGAGAGCTGTGGCATCACAGCAACCTCAAACTCTTGGGCTTAAACGATTCTCTTGCTTCAGCCTCCCAAGTAACTGGGACTACAGTAGGCACCCCCCACAAGGACCAGCTGTTTTTTTGTTGCAGTTGTCATTGTTGTTTGGCAGGCCTGGGCTGAGCTCGAACCCTCGGTGCATGTAGCCGGTACCGTAACCACTGTGCTGTGGGCACCAAACCTAAAATTATTTTCTTCTTATGCACATAGATGAAAAGGTAGAACATACAAACAGTTACTGGTATCTAAAAGCACCATCACCTGTTCAAGGACAGATAAGCAGTCCTGACACATTTCTGTTTTTACTCCATTGATATTTATTGAGCACCTACTTAATGGCAGGAATAGTTTGGGGCACAAGGATACAATCCACATTTATCAAGTTCTAAGAAAGACTGCTGTACCAACTTATAACAGAGAACACAACTTGGCCTAAAGGGCAGGGAGAAGTTTCCAGAGGACCTCTAAGGTTTAGTGGAAGTTTTAGTTAGAAATTCAGCTATCTGGGGTAAGTATGAGTAGGAAGATCATCTCTGGCTGAGGTTAGACCATGACGCTCTCGAGATGGGAAAAAGTTTGGGACTTTTCAGGGAGTAAAAGAAATGTGGTAAGGGGAAAAGGAGCCCTAGACTTAAGTAGAAATCATATCATATACACCCTATATTAAGGGTTTGTGTTTTATTTTAAGTAACAAGACACAATCTGATGTTTTTTAAGCAGAGAATGACATAGAATAACACCAGACTAAGTTTCAGGTTTGTGATATTAAGTAGGCTTTTAGGAGATGCTTAATCACTTAGCCACCATATTTTATAACATTATTTCGGAGGGAAATATTCCACACTGCCAATCACTCTCTTAGGAACTTTAGTTAACACAAATCCTTCATTACTTCACCTATAAATTATTCCTACAAACACTCCTCAGTTACCAGGATAGTGTCACTGTACATTGTAAGATACTCCTTTATTAAACTTAACTAGTACTTTTTTAATAAATGTTGGCTGGGCCAGGTAATACAGGGACAAATATGCCTTGATGTGTCCCCTCAAGAAGGTGTTTAGAAGGAGGAAGAGAAAAATGGTGTTGAGTCAGTATCACAAATTCCTAGTATTGGGTAAATGCGGAGGTAGGATGGAGATGTCAGGGACTTCTTTACAGAGGAGATGGATACGAGCAGGACCACCAAGGTTAAGACAACAATTTAATGGACAGTTCATGAGAGTGACATTCAAAAAATTAAAAAAGAGAAAAGAAGAAGAAAAACCAAGGGCAAATGAGAAATGAAGCTTCATATCAAACATTATTCAAGAAGTTGTTTTATGTCAGAGAAAGAATTTTGCACATCTACACACAGTAGAACTTTCCTACACTGACCACCTCCTTAAGTTGACCTAATTTTCATAGACCAGACATGCACCACAGGTATGTTTCAGCACAGAAGGCCAAGTTCCTTATGTTGACCACCTCCACTCGTCCCTTGAGTGGTCAATTTACAGAGTTTCTATCTGCTGTGTTTAATGAACAAATCTCATTCTGTGAGCCAGTTGTCTTCAAAATGGATTTTATCACGCATACCTATCAGTTAAAAAAGACTTGAGTGGATACCTCAGAGATGTAATTTTTTTATTATTTAAGACTGATATAAGGGTACAAATGTTTAGGTTAAATTTGTTTATTTATATCCATTTTACTGCACTAACATGTGATATGACAAACGTCACATGAAACAAGAAGTTTCCTTTAAAATGAGATTAAAATAATTAGACATAGGGGTTCTAACAATGTCTTCACTCAGCCTCTATCACCTGTACCTCAAAACATGGTGCTATTGTCATCATAACCTTGGAATGGTGAAACGTCACATCATTTCCCTTCATAGTCCATTTGCCAGAACTAGTCACACAGGCTCTTTCTATCTGACAAGGAGCCTGAGAAAGGAAGCTTGGTGTTTACAGGCTGCGATGAAAACTTACTGCAAGTACAGCATTCATCTGGACCTTGGGGTTGCTCCTCACCTTTCTCCACCCAGGATGTGGGCACAGGTGGATCTAATTCACAGAATAAAGCTCATGCTGCTAATGGTGCTGTGAATAGTGAAGTCCTTTGTTTCTGACCGGGAGTCTCATGTCTTCTAATAACCTGAAACAGTAACAGGCCAGCCTACTAGTTCATAAAGAGGGTTTTCTCAATTCATAGCTCCTACAGGATGTGGCATCTCCCTGCTCTGTCTGAAAGTGTTAGGTAAATGATTCCACAATTTCATGTTTCCTTGTAAACTCCTAATTGAAAGAATTTTTCCTGGCCTCGGTTTCTGATACAGCTTTAGGAAAACATACATACGCATGTATGTGTATGAACGTATCTTGAATCAAAACGAAATAGTGCTAAGCAAATGTAATGAAGAAATAAGAGCTTACATTTTAAATTTTCACATTCATACTCAGAGGAATAGTGATAATTCTCCACAAGTAGAAACAGGCCGTTCAGAAACATCTTGTTTAAGTGGAGTATTAAATGAAGAGAGGATTAATGATTTAGCTTCTATTCCTGGGTGTTAGGGGTAAGAGTGAGTGATGAAGAAAGTAAAACCGGGACACAAAAATATCAAGAAAGGGTGACTTTAAGGAATGGAAGATTGTATAAAGGATCTTACCTCTGTAATTCCAAGTAATGTTTACACAAGTACTCAAATACACAACCGAAGTGCATTGCAGTGGCTGCAAATCTTTACTAGCAAAGACTTGCAGGGAGAAGAAAGTGCAATAAATACCAAGCTCAGAATTCTGTGGTAAAGTTCAGATGGTAGCACATTTTTTAAAATAAGGATTATTTTGTTCCTCAAATTCAAATCTATTGAGTGCAATTCTTTTTAAAGCCTTCAGGTTTCACCACTACTCCTCTTAACCTTAGAAGCCAGTGAAAACTGGATATTTATGGGCCATGAGTTACCTATGCTTCTTTGATTCTCGTCAGTTTTATGCGTACGGAAGAAATCTTTCCATAGGTACTTAGACAGGTAGCAAGGTGGTAGTATATGGACGTTACCTGAGCGGTACTTATCTTTTTATTTTTTTTCCCAAAGGAATATAGGCTGCCCTAAACAAAGAATAAAAAATAGAGAGGAAACAAGATTTCTGAGTTTATATGATTATAAATCACAGCATAATATTACAATTGTCTCCTCATCTGTTAGGGTCTCATCTGGCCTATCACATGTTTAGTTCAATAAATTTTTGTATAACTTTGGGGGTTTTTTGGAGTTTTTGACCAGGGCTGGGTTTGAACCTGCCACCTCCAGCATATGGAGCCAGAACCCTACTCCTTTGAGCCACAGGCAGCACCCTGCAAAAGATTTTTTTCTAAGTCTTTATGTTCACCTAACAAAGTAAAAGATAAAGCAGATTTAACAAAATGTTGCGCCTGTCCTACTGGTAACGTGAAAGTTAGCTGAGGTAAAAGTGAGAACCCTTATACAACCATTTAGCCTCTTGTCCACTAAGAGAACATTTAGTTTAATTGTTTCAATGGTTAGTCATGCTCATGCCCATTTTTTCAGAAATTTCTACTGAAAATACCCTTAACAATACCTTCATTACAAGATAGAACACATGGGCACCACATGTTGGCTAGACCGTTTTCTACGGTGACAGTATCACTTAACAACCTGGAAGGCAAATAATTTTGAAATAAAAAGGGTAAATAACTTAAGTCTCAATAGAGCACTGCAGTTAGAACTTTACATTTTCTTAACAGTTGCAATGTGTTGATGCAGTTATCTGTAAAATGGCAGTTTACAGGCTTTCACAAAGAAAAGTAAAAGAAAGACCTATGAGGGGTAAGTCAGTAATAACCGTAGTTTGAAAATGAGGATCACTTCTCAACTGCTTTGAAATTTAAACTTCTGACCTCAGAGTTTCTTACTTGGGAACATCATGCCTGTTATGTAAGTTATCCTAAAGCTCATGACAGCCACAGCTAGATGCCCCATAGAGCTGCTATTATAAACATACTTATATTCAGTGTTTAAGAAAATATGCAATACAGGGATCATATTAGTAAAATGTCTCTCCACCCCTTTATACCTTCATAACCTTAACTGTAAAGCGAAAGGGTTGGTCTGAATGATTTTCCAACCAAAATCAGGTTCCCATATCATATTAATTAGTAGATGTCAAACTGAATCAATTTCCAAAAGGACTTTCTTTTTAAAGGATGAAGGACTCACTCAGAATGATTATTGAATTTAACAATACCATGTATACTTTTCATAAAGTTTAAGTAAACGTGTTGGCTGAGGTACCACAAGCATAGGGGACACTCCTTACAACTCGGTTCCCTTTCATTCCCAAGCTTTTCGCTTGTGCATGTCCACAGAGGATGTACTACTAAAGTCGGTGAGCATTTGACTTTCTGCCCTGCCTTAGATTTGTCCGTATCTTATACATAGTCAAGTACAATGATGTAGAGTCAGAGTATGTTCAGTGCATAAGGTGGATGAAGGAATTCTTGGAACATATTAACCCTGACAAACTGGCTCCAAAAAATTTTAATGAAAAAAAAAATTGGTATAATAATGTGGAAGTTGCCCAGTGCAACCTCCCTATTAGCGGTTCTGTGCCCCATAACACCTCTTCTTCTCCCTTGCAAGAAAGAAAACAGAATTAAAACAGCAGAAAAAAGTTTGCTGTTTCTTCATCAATAACAACCAATAGGAGCTGTCAGGTGTAACCCCGGAGGGTGAGCCCAGAGACAGAGCTACTGCAGCATTCTGCCACACAGGTGAGGCGTACTTACTATCAGAAATTTCCCCAAAGCTTAGAGATAATACATATGGAATTAACCAGGGCCTTGGGTGTTACATATCAATATTTTAAAATATAAGA
Organism: Galagoides demidoff; assembly: GCA_963574575.1. Classification (NCBI taxonomy): domain Eukaryota; kingdom Metazoa; phylum Chordata; class Mammalia; order Primates; family Galagidae; genus Galagoides; species Galagoides demidoff. The sequence continues at coordinate 32,677 of CAUYQV010064893.1, forward strand.
AAATCTTTTAAATAATCAGCAGGTCACCCTACTTTTTGTTTTTTACGTAAAGTTCACTTCCATTAACAATTCCAACCTGTCTTTCAAATCTACAGAGTATGGAGCTGTTATTTCATAATGTTTTGAAATCCTAATTCTACTGTGCAAAAAAATTTTTAATGGAGCTAATGCTATTTTTTCCCTCTTCTCTTCTTCTGTCCCTACCTTCTTTCTCTAGCTCGAACCTTTGCCCTCTTAAAATCTGAAGGAACTTGAAAAATATGCTTATTTTCTGGGTTTTATTATATTAATCATAATACCATCTCACAGAAAATGCTCAAATTCAAATGATAACTGTTGAAATGCACACAGTTAACTTTCACATACCCCACATTTCTCTCAAATCATATTTCTTAAAGAGATCTGATATGCAAAGTAGTGATACACACTTGTCCTATCTACTGGCTAAACTGAAATTTACTAGCTGATACTGACTTTAATAAGAACACATTATCAAGTGTTTTAATTCTAGATTTTAGATTCTTCATACATGATGACCTCCCTACTTTGCCCACCTCCCTAAGTTGACCAGATATACACATGCACTACATGTACTCAATGGGAATCCCCTGGTTGACCACCTCCCTAAGTTGACCAGATATACACATGCACCACATGTACTCAATGGAAATACCCTGGCTGACCACCTCCCTAAGTTGACCAGATATACTCATGCACCACACGTACTCAATGGAAATACCCTGGCTGACCACCTCCCTAAGTTGACCAGATATACTCATGTACCACATGTACTCAATGGAAATACCCTGGCTGACCACCTCCCTAAGTTGACCAGATATACTCATGCACCACATGTACTCAATGGGAATGCCTAGGTTGACCACCTCCCTAAGTTGACCAGCATTACAACTTACAGAGGTTCTACTAGATCTATTTCATGTACGAAATACTACATATAACATATACCCATGTGTTCCACACAACAAATGTTCCAGAAATACCCTATATTAGACAAAATGGGTAAAAGCTACAAAAGCTGCAAAGTTTCCTGAGTAGCAGGCTTCCTATATATCAAGACACCAGGACAGAAAATCCATTTGTTTAATTCCCCTGATCTCTTGCCAAGATGATTAAGACCCTTTAATACCATACATCCAACACTTCTGTTCCACATACACAATGTTTTAGTCCACAACAACAAAAACTGACTAAAAATGGACAGAAGATTTGAATAGATATTATTCCCAGAAAAATATACAAATGGCTAATAAGCACACGAAAATGTGTTCAATCTTACTAACCATTTGGGAAACGCAAATCAGAACCATAATGAGATGCCACTTCACACCCATTAGGATGGCTGTTACCAAAAAGCAAAGAAACCCAAAAACCAGAAAGTACTAAGTGTAGTACAGGATATAAAGAAACCTGGAACTCTTGTGCACTACTGCTGAAGGTGGATGTAAAATGGAACCTCCACCATGAAAAACAGCATGGAAGCTCCTAAAAAGTTAATAATAGAACTACCTTGTGACTTAGCAGTTCTACTCCTGGCTATGCTCATATATACCCTAAAGATTAAAAGCAAGGACTCAAGCAGATAATTACACAACCATCTTCATAGCAGCACTGTTTACAATAGCCACAAGGCAGAAGCGACCCAAGTGTCAGTTGACAGGTGAATGCACAAATAAAATGTGGCATACATGGTCGCTACAAAAGTTTTGACACAGACTATGTTGTGGTCCATTATTTCACTTCCAAGAAACACAGCTGACAACATCCTTTTTGGTTCACCCACATGTTCCACTGATAGGTGTTGCTGGGAGGGTTTCATTTGTTTCCACCTTTGTGGATTTTTGTGTATCACAAAAGTTTTACAATGATCCACATATACATAAAATGAAAGATTATCCAGTCTTAAAAATATAGAGAAATTTTGACGTAGGCTACAACATGGATGAGCCTTGAAGCTACTATGCTAAGTGAAATAACCCAGTCATAAGAGAACAGATACTACATTACTTCACCTCTATGAGACACTTAGAACAGTTAAATTCCTGGAAATAGAAAGAAGAGTGGTTGCCACTGCCAGAGGCAGGAAGAAGGAGAAAATGGGGAGTTATCATTTAACAGGAACAGGGTTTCAGTTTGAGAAGATGATAAAGGTTCAGGAGGTGGACAGCGGCGATGGATACACGACAGTGTGAACGCACCCAGTGAAATCAAACTATACACTTAAAAAGGGTTAAAATGTAACCTTTATGTGCATTTTACATGATTGAAAGAAAATACTGAATCTCCCAACCTTGTCTTTATAAAGCCCTAAAAAAAATAACTAAAAAATAAAACCCATGGAGCTTCAGGGGTTCTTCAACTGGATATTTTTATTCTTCAGATTTTGTGAAGAAGGCTAATAGGCCTCTTTTCCTAGAGCCTCGGCCTGCATGTGTTAATGGTGGCACTGAAAGGGCAGCCTTGTGGGACCATCTTCTATCAGCAGGGTTCTCGTTCTCTGCAGGCCAAGGAACAGCATACAGTGGGATGACCCCACTAAATCCATGCATTTTAGCGGATACTAAATGTTCTCCTAAAGCACTAAAAGCCGTCATCTATTTTTAAATGCAGAAATTAATGTAATACAAAATAGTATCTATTGGCAAACCACAGCAGTTCTTAATCACTTTTAATCTAAGTCTTCCAGAAAAGTGCTTTGACTGATTTGAGTTACCATTTTAATGATACTTATTCCATCTCTTGAAATGAGAAGGGCTACTGTTTGAAAACACACATCATCCCAAATGCTGCATAAGAGTTTTTGTCATTGTTTTTAAAGTAAAAGCAATCTTTAAACATACACAGTGGGGAATTGTAATAGATGGCAAGATAAGGTGTTTTGACATGTCCACAGTTACTGAATTATACAGCTGAGTCAGTTTTCGTGATTCTCAAAACAGAGCTGAGCTTGAAATTTTGCTTTGGGGCAGTGGAATGTGTTCTTTTTAACCCATTATAAATACTGTGATGATCTTTTTAATGTTAATGAGAAAGCTAAATTATCCACTTTCAACAGTAAGAGAATGGTCTACCACATTCGGAGACGTGGGACAGGGTGAGGTATCATTCTTTCAGGATTAGGATACTACATCGGCATACAACTCTGTGTTCGAAATAAGTGCCAATATATTAGTATACTTTGAAAACTGACTTTTCTTTTTTTTTTTATTAAATCATAGCTGTGTACATTAATGCAATCATGGGGTACAATATGCTGCTTTTATATACAATTTGAAATATTTTCATCAAACCGGTTAACATAGCCTTCATGGCATTGTCTTAGTTATTGTGTTAAGACATTTATATTCTACAGTTAGTAAATTTCACATGTACCCTTGTAAGATGCACCAATGAAACTGTTTTCAATATACCTTATCAACTGACTGGCTCAAATGATCTCTCCTAAAGCAGAACACCTTTTGAATACAAATGTTGTTTTCCACATAATGGAAGATTATTTCTGTAAAAATTCTTTTTGGTTAGCCTTAATCTGAAAGTTTGTTTCCCATCCCAGCTCTGCAAAAATTTATGCATTGAAATCTCAAACTCAAGGTGATCATATTGGGGGGAGGGGATTTGGGCAAGTGATGATGAATGGGATTAGTACCACTGTCCTCATGAATGGGATTAGTCCTCATGAATGGGACTAGTACCACTATAAAAGAGACCCCAGAAGCACCTCGTCCCTTCATCATGTGAGGGCACAGCTAAAAGGTGTGATCTGTGAACAAAAAAGCAGGCTCTCACCCAGACCAAAATCTGCTGGTGCCCTGAGCTTAGACGTTCAGCCTCCAGAACTAGGAGACATAAATTTCTGTTGTTTATAAACCATCCAGTTTTTTTATAGCAGCTGAACTAGGTTAAGACATATTGGAAACTTTTCAAAAAGCGTATCATGTAATTCCTTCCTTTTTGAAAGACAGTACATCGAATCCAACCTTTCCTCCATATACAACAGCAGAAGGCCATCCTGGTCCTCTTTCCAAACCAGGAACCCGAAAACTGAACTTCAAACATTTCCCTTGCTGCCTGGGTGATGGGACAATAACTTTTAAATTGTAAATTACCCAGTTTCGATCATAATGCCCTCAAAGGCAAGTCAGGTGCATAGGAGGCATTGGTACTCTCTCAAAATGTCCCCAATCTGCTATACTTATTCTTGTATTTGCCAGATATATCTTTTGCTCCTTTAGTTTTTATCAGATACTATAATTTTTTTTTTTTTGCACTTTTTGGCCAGGGCTGGGTTTGATCCCGCCACCTCCAGCATATGGGGCCAGCGCCCTACTCGCTGAGCCACAGGCACCGTCCATTAGATACTGTAATTTTTACTGCCATCAGTAGCTGCCACAAAGACCTTTCTCACCTTGTCCCTTCAAACGGTGTCCTGTGCTTTACAACCAGATCATCATGTACATGCACATCAGTTTAAATCTCTGAGTGAGGCAGTTTCAGTCAAAGCCTGTGGTTGTTGATTATTTGTAAGGTACATAAACATTAGAGCATAGACTTTGTGGGGTCCACCTGTGTGGGTGCTCTGGGGCCTCTGCCACTTCTTTTTAGGATCCTGACTAGTCTTATATTCTATACATAATAAAGATTGTCAAACATATTAAGAGTGCCTCCTAAATAAAAAATATTTTCAGTTATGTACAGATAAATTCTATTAATTACAGAGAGATCGTCAAAGGTCATATAGTGATAGTGATTCTAAAGCTAAACCTGAAGGATCCTACCTCCAAGTTCAGTATTTTTTAACATCTTAAAGAATGTTCTCTGTATTTTGCCTCATTTCCTAATGACTTATTTCTTCCTTAGCCCCTTGCATGGATTTCTCTTGTTCTAACGAAACTGGTCTATCAGAAACTCTCCGAGATTCAAATCCAAACACTTTCCCAGCTCTTCTCCTGGACATTCCCTTTGGTTGTTCACCTTCCTTCACTTGGTTACACTACCTAGTCTTTCTCCAGCATCTCCAAGTACTTATTCATTTTTCTAGCCAATAATTCTTTCTTGTCTTCATATCCTTGGAGTGGCATTTCACTCTTTTGGCAAGAGTGAGTTGCTAAACTGAGCCTCTCAACAACTTCTACACCTGCCTGAGGACGCTTCCATCTCCTCACTACTGTTACTTCAAGTGAAGGGACCAGAAACAAGCCCCCTGGTCCTTCTCCCTTCACTGATTTCTCTCTCCCATGGGAATTATCTCCCCAAAACAATGTCACTTCTTCCCAAGAACTTTGACTTTCTCAACCACCTGTCATCACATCTCAATAATTACTCCTCTACGAATCTGCACTCTCTGTTTTCACTCTTACCCCATGATGGAAGCCAGTGCTAAGTTTCCATTGCTTCCCCCCGTGTTGGAGTGAGTGTTGTGTTCATGTGGCAGTGTTATGGCGAACGTGTTTTGAAATGAAAATACAAATTCTTGTTTTCATTAATCATCATTTTTGTTAGTTATTATCCTAGGTTCTCATTACCTTAAAACCCAATTATTTCCTACTACAGCTTATTAGGAGATCTCCCGTGATTCCAGCCTTCCTTTACTTGAATTTGTCCTATATTTTCTACCTACTTCCCCTTAAACATCACTTTGAATATGTCACTGTATAATTAGGAAATTATTGTGTCTGTATATTATTTATCATATAAAATTTAAACTCCCTTGCAAGATTTCAAAATGACAAAAGTAGCATTTATTGAATGCTAAATTGTAAGTTACCATTCTAAGCATTTTACATGCATTAACTATTCTAATTCTTCTAATATCTTTACAGAAAAATATTGTTACCATCCTTATTTTATAGATTGGGAAACAAAGGTGTAGAGAAGTAATTTATGCAAGGTGACATAAAATTTGGTCAGGATTTGAGAACTGGATCCCAGAGGCTAAGGTCTTAAAAATGGTATTAGACTCTAAAATCCATAAACATACCCAACTCTATTCATTCACAACCCCCTACTATGACTCCACAAATACTTCCATCTAAATATGAGGATAAACCCAGTCTTCTGCCTTCCTTTTTATTCTCATGTTAGATTGTGTAAATGACATCCATTCTTCAACACTCAACTAGACCTACACATCAATGAAGATTCCCTAAAAGAGTCTCATCAAGTCTAATGTTACTGACAGTATGGAGAGCTCTATATTGCATCTGCTTTCCTTGTACCATGCCATGTACATGCCCACAATTATTTACTAACCAACTGGCTTATCAACTCCAGAAGGCCTAACTCTGAAGACAAAACTTAAAGAAGAATAGCAAAGAGAGAACCAGGTCTTCAAAAATGCCCACAGTTAGCAAGCAAGAAGAGGCCACAAAGAGGAATAAAAATGAATCATCTGAAACCTAGGAATATTTTTTTTTCACAATTATCCTAAAGCAAAGAATTTTGGCATTTGTGTAAATCATTTGCCTGGATAAGGTAAATTGTCTCAGTAAATGTGGTAACAGAGTGCAAATTAATTCTTTCCAAGCAATAGTTCTTAATTCTACATAATGCTTTGAAAAAGTTAATTTAAGTGTTCATTTAATTTTAATCATATATTCTCATTCTAAAAAGAAAAATCATCAGTATAGAAAATGATGGCTGAGGCTCAGCGCCATAGCTCAGCAGCTAGGGCGCCAGCCAAATCATGGAGGCTGGAGGATTCAAACCTGGCCTGGGCCTACCAAACAACAATAGCAACTACAACAACCACCACAACAAAAATAGCCAGGCATTGTGGTGGGCACCTGTAGTCCCAGCTACTTGGGAGGCTGAGGCAAGAGAATTGCTTAAGCCCAAGAGTCTGAGGTTGCTGTGAGCTGTAACACCACAGCACTCTACCAATGGTGACATAATGAGACTATTTCAAAAAAAGAAAGAAAGAAAGAAAAAAGATAAAAGAAAATGATGTCTGAAAAAAATTCAAATTCAATTAATCCTGTGTATAATAACTGACTTCTGTTTTCTCTGGTTTTCAGATAGTTCATCCCATTTTACTCATATTTAAGAGAAACTATTTTAAATCTTATCAAATTCTAAAATCACTTTATTCCCACCCACATTGAAGGGCCTAGGAGACCTCAAAAGCACACAGTACTTCTGCATTTGACAGTTACTTCATCCTCTCACATCCCCACCCTTTGCCCCAGCCATCAGCCCCCCATCCCTCCTCCACACATGCATAGTGGGTTCAAACGATAGTCTTCCCTCACAGCATAAAGAGAAATAACCACCTTTGGTTACACAACAGAACTCCTCCACGTACAACACTGCTGATACTGAGTGCCGGGTCTGTGAGATAATATTACGGCTCTGTATCTAGATCCACCCTGCAGCTGCACAGCTTTGTGATTTCCAACTCTCTGAGTATAATGCAAAGTCAAATACTACATCAAAAAATAAATTTTAGAGCCAGCATGATCAAATCAAGGGACAATGATTCCCTCTGCACCATCCATTTGAGCAGCGTCTTACATCCACATTAGTCCTATCAGCACCTGGCCTCACACCAGCTGCTCTCATCCTGCCAACTGAAAATAAGATGCCCGATCTAAAATAATGAGGGACAATATGAATGAGCCATTTTCCATTAAAGGGTTATTTCAATTTCTCCAGGACAAGAAAGATGGATGATAACATATGTAAATATCCACTGGCAACATAAACGCCTCACTTCTACTGACTTCTCCATTCAGATCCACGTTCCCTGGACTCTCCACACTGTGGATGTGTAGAATGATTTAGTGACATGGGATTGGCTGGCAAGTGTGATTACTCATTAAACACAGTTGTAATAGCCTGATTGAATCCTGATCAATGTTGTTGGTATAAACCATCAGCTGTTTTGCTTTTAAGGCCAAATCATTTGAAACAGCTAGAATGCTTTCCACCTATGGTTTGTGAGATATTCATTCTAACTGCTTCTTGAGTTAGGCCTAACACTGAAAATTTTAACTTGATATGTTCTACTTAAGTCCCTTAAAGAAGAACAGGTATAAGTATTACTTTAACTTTCAAATATTAACTTCAGTAGCATTTTCCTAGGGCCTTTAGTTTAAACAAAATTGGAAACAATAGCCCAATGAGTATCAAAGCAAACACTAAATGCAAAGAAATCTAATTTAGTTATAAGACAAATAAATATGTATCTGGTCAACCCATAATCTAGCCTCATGATCTACAAAATGGCTGGCATGCAGAGGTTCTGCTCTGGCACATCCATCCAAATCCTGGCGTGACTGATTTATCTGTGATTCATCTGGTCAGCGTGGAAAGACGGAAGCCATACCATGTTCTGCTGCTGCTGCCTAGAAATAGTAAATGTATCTATTAAACAAACATGTATGTACAGAACTGATCCAGACCACATATAACACAGGCATCTTATTTTATTATTTCCAACAAAAATTGAAAGTTTCCTCTCATCCTTCTTGTTCCATAGTGAAGAGATAATTTCTTTTCACTCTTCTTTGTACCAATATTGCATTTTCTCATGTCTGTGTATAAAAACTAAGAGTCCATTTAGCTACTCACACAGGAGAATGAGAAACTATGATTAATCACTGAACCACCAAAGAGCCACTCCCCAGTGTAGCCTCTGTGTTGGCCCCTCCCTTTTTATCCTATCACGTGCTGCTGAGTCTAGTGGGTGGCCCATAGCAGATGTTTAAGAGAGTGTTCTGAAAGACACTTTATTTTGAACACGGCACTGTTCTGGCATGGTATGATTATAAAGATGCTGATGACAACTCACCCTGAGGCCATTAAGAACTTAAAGGTGACAGACGTCTCAGTTCCAGGTCCTCACCTTGAGAAAAATACTCAGAGTATATTATCTACTTTTTTATAAGTGTCATTCAATCATTTAAAATACCACCAAACTGTTCTTTTTCGTTCTGCTATTTTGAAGGACTATTTCAGCTGCAAAAAATAAGGCATAACTTCTGAAGCAATGAGCAAACTGCTCACCATACATCAGTAGTGTTGGTCACACTTTCCAGTTTTCCATTCTAGTCCACGAGTTAATGTGAGCTTGGCACAGATTTCTACTTTGAAAGGCTAACTCATTGGTGTCCCTTTAATGTCTCTTTACTAGCAGGGCATCCTTAATAACAACCCTGCTGGTACGGGGCATCTCTGAAGGCACGTCCAGTACCCAGCTCTCCGTTGTGTAGCTTTAATTGGGTACTGTTCTTCTTCCTTTCACTTTTTTCATTAAATTAGCAAGTAAGACTGAGAATCCTCCAGACTCAGTTCTGACTGTATTTTCTAATGAGATCATTGGGAAACTTTAATTAATAAGATGACCCCTTGCATAAAAATCAGGTCATATTGTTAAGCACTTACAACTTACAAATTTTAGCGACCACCCACCATTGCAAGTCAGCCAACTTTGTTAGTTCTCAACAAACCTTTAATTAGGCTAGACAGAAAGTAGAATGCACTAATGTGTGTCCTGGCTAAATTCCAGTGGGGGATAATTGCAATCTGGCCTACCTAAACTTCCACTGGCTTCAACTGAGTACAGTAGTCTTCTCCAGTCCCTGTCACTATTTCATTCTGCACTGCTGATGCCTAGGAGGTACACAGATGAAAGACCTTTGCTTTGCACCCTGAGTGCTGCAGATTACTCATTAACCTCCTGAAAACCTCCCACATCCACAAGAACAAAGAACTAAGAAATGAAGAGTGTTTCTAAGTAAACCTGCTTCCCTCCTCTCAGATCTCTCCAGAACACCTGACTATGTTAATGCCTATGAAGAGTATGATCATTGTTATTATTCTCCCACTTGCCCTCATCCTACACCCACTCCACACACACACATGCATAAACACACACCTTTCCACTCAACTCGGCTTCCGGAGGACCCAAGTGCTTCTTTGAGTTCCAAGTTTATTAAGTGTTTTTGTTTGTTTGTTTATTTGTTTTGACTATATTGCTGATGTTTTGTCTTCTTGCTGTGTTCGAGAAAAAATGCAAATGATAAGTGAATTGCTCTCTATACAAAGAAGAGGCTGGAAAAGTACCTTATGGCCTGATTCTTCCAGAGAAAGGAAATTTTAAAATGCAAGATTTAATCATAAAACCAGCAAGCTAAAAGGACCTTCAACAGGTCTCGTAATTTAATCCCCTTTTTCCAGGCATGCAAATTAGAGTCCACCAAAGACTGTGACCCAAAGCAATCAAGTTGGATCAAGAGAAATTATACAGCAGATAAGATACCTTAAAACATAAAGCTCTGGTCTTTTATTATGCTTCTTTGGCAATAACAAGGCCTTCTGGTAAATCAGGGTATCAAATATTAAGGTGTTTTATTGAGCATTCTCAGGTTGGGGGAGCACATAAGGAATATTATTAGCTTAAGGTTTTCTTGATTGGAAGTTCCAAAGGGCAGTGGTGATAACATGTGTATGAGAGAGACAGAGACAGACTGTGGTGTTTCCTTAGGAATAAGGAAAAGTTTCCCCAAAAAAGTGATTGTTGAATTTTACAATCATATTATTCCTAACTCTTATTCAATATTTTATTGAATTAAAAACTCATGATTTCACCTAGAACTTCTACATTCAGGAAAAAAGGGTGTGGCTTTCATAGCAACAATCTTATGTCTACCCCATAATTAATGTGTATTCTTTTTCAAAAATCTTTCCTAATGAAGGCCTTGCAAGAAGAAACATATACTAGATGCACATTTTAGCAAAATAGCCCATTTGAGAAGAGACAAATTAAAAGTGTCAAATGTTCACCAGCAGTCATTACTATCACTAAAGGAAAGGTGACATTCTCTGAGCCTTAGGAGGAAATCCATCTGGCTCAAGATAACAGAGCAGAACAGCCAAGAATGCTAACTAAAGTTTGCTTGAACACATAATTGACTGCAAAAAATAGCTTTCCAATAAACCTAGATTCAACATTGTCTCTCCAGACAGTATCCCCACAAACGATCACTCAGCACCCCTCTTTCCTAATCTATGTCTCGGTTTACCTTCAAATCTTTTTTTCTTCCATCCTTCCCCCCCATTGAGTTCACAGCCACTCATCTACCCGCCTGTTCTCCTCACTTACTACTGGCTTAAAAACATGCCAAAATCATCTACACTTTTCAAAGGTCCAAAAGGCTAGGCTGCCTACCTGAAGATTCTATTTCCATAGTTGAAGGAGATGGGGCAAAGAGAGCTGGTGTTGACTTTTTAAAAATCTGCCAATGACTCTGACACAGGGCCATACTGTACAGCCATGACTCACACAGGCCTGACGCAGCCAGACTCAGGCCAGCCTTTCCCTTCATGATCTTTTCCACTGCCCTCTGGACAGCTCAAAATCTACTATGGAGAAAATTTCCTGTTATCTCTAAGACTTCCTTCCAACTTCTTTCTTTAGTTCAGTGGCTCTCAATGACAGGTTATTTTGCACTATGACACAGACGAGAGATATTTTTCATTGTGACACTGTGGGTATGCTACTGGCTTCTAGTGTGCAGAGGCCAGTGATGTCATCCTTCAGTGCACAGAATGGTCCCTCAACATCCCGAAACGGCAGTGTCACTGATGCTGAGAAACATGCTTTACCTGAAGCCTACCTCTCTCCCTCCACAGTCCTTCCTTGACATACTCATTAAACAAAGCTTCTACTTCTCTCTACTCACCCACCACCACCCAGCCAACTCTAGACTTTCCCTAACCAGCCTTCCTTTCCAGCTGTAGTCATCTGCCTGAACCAAACTCTCCCCAAGTCCTCACCATTATGTGTAATCCCCAGGACATTCCCTCTCTCCCCTCACTGTGTTCCTCTTCAGTCCAAAATGCACAATGATAGCTCATCTAACAGCAGAATCCCACCGCCTCCTATCCTTCTCAGCAACCAAACACTCTACCCAAATTGGTGCTGAATCAAGGACTTGTGAGTCATCTAGCAAATGTTACTCCCTAATACTTCTGTATTTGTCTCTCACTGCAACCACCTCACCCCGCCTCTTACACTGTCTCACTTCTGCTGGACCCACCTCCTTATTCTTAAATGTGTAGACGCCAGTCATCTCACTACCCCTTCCCATTCTGACATCACTTTGTCGGCCCTCACCTACCTGTGCTCAGACATTTTATTTTCACAGAATCCTTAGAGCCCTCACAAATCCTTAGTTTTTTTTCAACTCATGAACAAAGAAACTCTTATTTTCTTCCTTCTTATTTCAATTCTTAGAAAGTTGGGTACTGATGCAGAAGTAACCGGTTCTCCCTCAAATGCATACCACCTAATGTCACCAAAGCCTTTGAAGAATTGAACAATCTTTTAATTTACTGCGGCTTTGCTCTCTCATTTCCCACCAGGCTTCTCCAACCCTCAGGCCCTGACTCTCACTTCATGTGTTTCTTGTTCTATTGTGGGGTCCTGGGTCAGGCACCCGGACAGCTAACATCTATCAGGGATGCATGTCTTAGTCTACAAGGTCAAACTCCTTCTGAGGGGCTCAAGTCCATCCGTGAATCAGACTTCTTCCAATCCTTGCATCACCTCCCAAATCTCCCCTGCTGGCCAGTCATTCCAACTAGTCACTGTCCTATATACAGGCGCCTTCATTTTCCCCTTTTGACTATTATTTTGTTTCTCAAGATGCTCTTTTTTCCCAATCTCTAACTATAGAATCCCATTATACACTCAGCCTTCGTGTATTTTGTGATCAGCCTACGAGGAGATAACTGATCCTTCCCATACATTTCCTCAGCACTTGTGCTTTGTTAACACTTCTCGTAGAGTTCTTCTAATTCTGTATGTAACTGAAAGCATCTATACGCATCATTGAATCTTCTTGACAGAGTTCTAGTCTGTTTTCTCTGCTGGTTTTTCATATCACATGTTATATACAAACACACAAATGTGCACACATACAGGTGAGGGTGTGTATACATATATACAGACCGTCATAATATATAATAGCATGGATCAAACATGTATATAATCTCTTAAATGTTTTCTGAGTTCAAAGTAATTGATTTAAAACTGTTGATAAGAAAAGCTCTTTTTGAAAGGTTTAAAAAACAAAAAAGTAAAAAAGATTGACCAGGGGTTTTCACCTAAGTAAGTTTCATGGACTGGCTTGAAAAGGCTTTAAAGCCTCTCTGGTTACTGAATATCTTTCTAGTGAGAGTTAGTCGCTTTTAACAGATTCTCAAATGAACTCCAGGCCGAACAAAAAAGCTAAAAACCCCTGCTCTAGAGATGTGAAAAATAAAGGCATAATTCACTTTATTATTTCTATTCTGATCTAATGCAGCCTTTGAAATATCTAAATGATGCCACATCATTTGCATTAAATAACACTAGTTAATATGAAATTGAACTTATATGAATTAACGTTTTTAAAACATGAAGCAGGACAGCACAGTTTACATCAATATTTATGTTTTGCCAAAACTCATCTTATTTACAGTAAGTTTAAATGTGATTTTATAGCACACAATGAAGGACGGACAGTAAAACATTTTTAACTACTGTCATGTTAAGTAAGTAGTATGGCTTAGTAAATAAATAAATACAGATCAGGTTGCAATTTAAACTAATCTTGAATTATTAAAACCACTAGATATTAGATTTACAACAGAAACATGGCTGGACATTCAGTTAGATCATGTCCTAATGGCCACAAGGGTAGACACAGACACTTCATTTATTCTGCCATACTTATTACGCTATTCATGTGTGGACAGTTTATGAATCCCACTTGATGAAGCTCATTTAGTAATGACTTAATTTCCCCCCACTCTTCATCCACTACTTCATTCACTTTAAAGTGATTATAACTGGAACACAGCACTGCAGTTCAGGAACTAACGCCAGGTGAATGAATGTTTTACCTTCTCTAACTCCCAACAGCCCAGGCAGGGCCCTATGGCTCCCAGTCTATTATATGTAATACTGTCATTCACCTTGTGAAAGATTAAATTAAGAGGGCAGCAGTGAATATGAAAAACTGGTTTGTATGCAAAGTCTGCATCAAATCATTAAATAAACCTGAAAAAAAAAAACTGACTGGGGTTTATTTCTCTCAATGCAAAGGGGAAAACAACATAAGACTTTTAGTGCTTAGAACCTCCGTCAAAACAGGTGCAGTAATGGAATGATCAGAACCACCTCTTTCTTATGAAAAGAAACTGAAACCCAACAAGCCTCCTTCCAGGATTAAAATAAGAAGCATATAATTAAGTGTCACCAACTACTGTTGTTATAAGATTTATACTTACTAAATGTAAACTGAACTTTAAGCTGATTTTTTTCAAAGGCAGCTTTTCTAAATAGAAATAAATCCATTCCAGGATCACCTGTAGAATGTATGCTGGGAATACGCTGTTCCAAACCTCTAAGATGCTGTGAAACTTTCCAGGAAATTGTTTAATAATACTAGAAAAAGTTCTGGAGAAAATTCCTAAGTGAATTCATTGATGACTTACATGTATGGTGAAGTCGACATCACGATAAAACTTTAAAGTTACCATTTTACACAGAATAATGCTTACTTGCTTTTGAAATGTTAGACATTTAAGAGTTCACCACCACCCCCAACTTCCATTTGGTAAAAGAGAGAAGGGAACCTTTAATAATAGGTTAATGGAAAAGCAAAACTCATAAATGCCACTGAACAGCTATAATTTAGCTACCTGATTTTTATTAAATAAAATGGAACTGTTTTATAAAAGATGGACAAAAATGAAACTCTATTAATTCCTGTTTATTAAGGGTAACAACACATAAACCTATATGTAGCTCCAATATTTGAGAAAATCTCAAGTTACAGGTTCACTACCATCAGCAAGAAGGTAAAAAGAAAAATCCAGATCATTTAATATATCATCTGTGTATTATTAAATGCACAAGAGCTTCTAACGCCTTCAAATATGTAACTCTCTACTGTTTCCAAAGACCAGAGTTGAACACATCCACAGAACCTAATCTCATCTCTGCACAGCAGGGCAAGCAAGTGAAGAAAACAAGAAGCCCCTGGATTCTTGGACACCCCATCTCCAACAGGATACATTGTCTCTATCTTATAGACTAATAAGAGAGGAAGGTCCGAATCACAGTCTCCAGCAGAGAAAGTTGCCTCCCATCACTGCAGGAGCGATAAGAAACACTCAACCCCAAGACAGTCAGCACAAGCTTACTGAGGGGCCAGGACCACAGAAGGCAGCATGCCACCAAGACATATTTTTCCCTTTTCATTGGGGCCTTCAGTTCCTATCAATGTTGTGTCCCAGAAGAGTCAGAAACTATTATTTCTAAAAATAATACTCTGGGACATGCACCTGTATATCTCCTATGACAAGGAGTCTACATAGATTAGGGTCATATGAATTCCTGGCTATTGTACAGTTCACACACAACACAGACCCTGCCATCATCTGACACAGAGCTGTCAGTGAAAGGATTTGAAATATCTCCTTATGCATCTATATAATTAGCATAACATAGATGCACACAAAGACTTCTGTTAAGTGGAGTAGGGTGTGCCAATTTAATTATTCCATTCCAAACTAAGACTTACTTGTTTTCAAAGAATGCGACACTGTTGGGAGTTTTAAATGTGTTACTGTTTTAGAGTGTTGCATTGATTAGAAAACAAAAGTCAGTATAAGGACTCTTCACCACCAGCCCTGCAAAGGCAAACATGGATCCTGCAAGGCTGTGATCCTGGAAGAGTGAGCCTGGTTTTAGACGCAGAAGACAGATGTTTCTTCTGATCTGCAGGTTTTAAAAGAAAATGCTTCTGTGAATGCCTTCCAAGGTGTTTTGGAGTTCCAAACATCCTTCTACGACTATTGCAACATGTCACCACCCTCTCTGCAACATCACCAACTACACTTGACTGAATTTCAAGTTAAGGGTTTTGATTTAGTGGTTGAAACATAATTTCAAGAAACTCAAGTAAACAAATGCTTTTAAAAATAGCCCAGCATCTGAAAACAAGTTTCCATTCATTTATCTTACTTATGTGATAAGATTTGATATTCTTAAACATCTTGATGTATTACCACTTGTTACATGTCTGTTAAATCAGTTAAGACTGCATATTGTTTAATCATTCAATATTAACTTTTAGACTGCATCATTAGCCTAGAGTAATATTTCACTGAAATGTATTCCTTGAAACACTAACTCTGTGGAAGATTAATAGGGGATATCACAAAAAGAGGTTTCTTGGTTCACTGCAAGTACACTGTAAATATTTGCTGAGTTAAATGGAATTGAGTAGGGGTTTCTTTAGTGCAGGACTCCTTAAAGCTACCAACATGCTAATATGTATCATAACCCTCGGGGAGGTGTGGGTAAGAGCTCCTGCATAGTAGAACAATTTGCAGGACTTGTGTGCATTTAGAATTGCTGGCCGGAAGGAGCATGCTGACTTGTTTGTAAAACCAACTTTAATTCCTTTTTTTTATACATTAATGTATTTAGGGGGTATAATGTGTTGATTTTATATACAATTTGAAATGTTTACATCAAACTGGTTAACATAGTGTTCACCTCACTTACTTAATTATTGTGTTAAGACATTTATACTCTACACTTAATAGATTTGACACGTACCCTTGCAATATACAACATAGTTGTGGTCCTATCATTTACCCTCCCTCCATCCAACCTCCTCTCTACCCTCCCATTGCCCTCCTCTTCCCTCCTTCATCCTGGGCTATAGTTGTGTTTTATCTTTCATACGAAAGTGTGGGTGATTATACATTGGTTTCATAATAGTACTGAGTACATTGGATACTTTTTTCTTCCATTTTTGAGATACTTTACTAAGAAGAATATGTTCCAGCTACATCCACGTAAAGATAAAAGAGGTAGTTTCCATCTTTTTTAAGGCTGCATAATATTCCATGGTATACATATCCCACAACTTATTGATCCATTTCATGGGTCAATCGATAGACACTTAGGCTTCTTCCATAACTTAACAATTATGAATTGGGCTGCATCAAACAATCTGGTGCAAATATATTTGTTGTAAAGTGATTTTTAGTTTTTTAGATATATAACTAGTAGAGGAATTGTAAGATGGAATAGCGAGTCTACTTTTAGAACCCTAAGTGTTCTCCAAACATCTTTCCAAAAGGAATACATTAGCTTACATTCCCACCAGCAGTGCAGAAGTGTTCCCACATCCATGGATGTGTTTCTCCACATCCATGACAACATCTGAAGCTTTGGGATTTTGTTATGTGGGCTAACTCTTAGAGTTAGATGAGATCTCAAAGCAGTTTTGATTTGCATTTCTCTGATAACAAAGGTTTGATAACCAGAATGCACAGAGAACTCAAACTTATTAACAAGAAAAGAACCAGTGATCCCATTTCATTGTGGGCCAGAGACTTGAACAGAAACTTCTCTGAAGAAGAAAGGATCATGGCCTACAGACATATGAAAAAATGCTCAACAATTTTAATTCTTCATGAACAGTTAAAAGTAGGTATATCTGACATATAACCATATTATTTTACCTGTTTCAAACTGTTTGCACCTACTGTTATGATCCTTATTTATATAGCCTCCAAAAATTACCAGTGGGTGAAGAAAAAAAATGTTTCAGCAAAAAAAAAAAAAAAAAAAAAATCTCTTTGTCACTTGTGCCACTGGTGATAATCACTCTTGTCACTTCTCCTAAACTCACTAGATTAACCATTCTGAAAGATTAAACCATTAATAACTACAGAGATATTAACTTTATGCACGTTTCCTCCCCCAAGATGCTTCTAAACTTCCTATAGGGTAAAGGAGTCAAGAATGATTTGCTTTATTTTTGAAGGAGGAAACAGAACCCAGGCATATAAGTGGCTGGAGCAAAGTCGCAGGATTTCGTTGCCCAACACAGAAGCACGGGGTATAGACAAATCTGGCTCCTAAACTCAGTCCATTGCTTTTATGGCACATTCTCTCCTCTCTCCTGGGGCTGTGCTTAGCACACTGAAAGGCTCAGTTGAACCCTTTCTAAAAGCTGTTAAAAAATCCAGGTCTGTTCCAGCATTGCCAGGCATAAGGGGGCTTGCTCCCAGATTCTTCTACATCTCTCTTCATTGCAAAGACCAATGTTCTGAAGGGTCATTGCATTTCTTTTATAGGAACTTCTGAATAGGACTAAGGTAAAAATCAGAAACAGGCAAATATAGTCCTGAAGAAAGGTTTTCTTTCACATCATTAACCAGGCAAAGGAAGAAATGAGTTAGTTATCCAGTTGGTTTGAAGAATTTTAAAACCACATTCATGTTTTCATGCAACGCCATAAAGTGAAGACCTATGTTCCATGCCAGCAGTTCTCAAAGCTTGGTTCCTTGACCAGCAACATGAGCAGCATCTGGGAATTCCCTAGAAAGACAAATTCTGTGCCCCTACTCTAGACCAATGGAATCAGAAACTCAGGGTCAGGGCCCAGAGGGTTGTGTTAAAAAGCCCTGCAGCCGATTCTAAGGCACCCTCAAGTTCAATAAGTGTTCTAGGATGTGCAACACATATTTTAAATAACCTATTTATTCCTTCTCAACAACAATAATTTGGGCAAATATTCTAGGTCAATGGTGTTGGATGGATTTAGGATTTGGGGCATCTAAAAACAAAACAAATCAAGAGTAAACAGCAAATAATACTACTCTGCATTGGTAATTTATCAAAGACTGGTCTCAAAAGAGCTCACTTTTAAGATAAATGAATATATTTCTTCCCTTAGTATCTATCAAACATACCAAAGTTCAAACCCCTTATTGAGTGATTATTTGTCAACAGTTGGCCAGAAACGCACCTCAGCGGTAATATCCCCCACATACTCTTAACAATGAGGAAAACAGAAAGAGCAGTAATTTCTCTAGGGTAGAACTACAGGCACATTTCACAGTGCCTGGGCACACGGCAAACTGGTGGGACCTGCAATGGACACTGACTCTATAGCCAGAGGGCAGCCTCCCTTTTCAACCTTTTAGAACATTTGTTCTCTAGTCCACGCACCGTTAGCTCATCATTGGGAAACCCTAAGATTTCCTGAGCCAGTCAAGTTTGGACAGTGGTCTGATATCAGCCAACCCCACCTCTCTAAACCTCAGCATTGTGTTGACTCCTGGGTCACCGAGGAATCCGTGGGTGATAGTTCTTTTATCAGTTAAAATGAAATCTTAAAAGACTGATATGGGTTTATGCTCCACAAAAGAGATACAGTGTGGTAGAGCAGTATTGGCTCAGAGTCAGACAGATCTGGGTTTGAATCCAAGCTCTACCACGTACTAGGGGGGGTGACTAAAGAAATTTAGGGCTTCCATTTTCTCCTCTGTAAAACTAGAATATTAAAACACATTACCTACCTGATAGGATTACAGGAGAGGACTCAATGGGGGTGGAGGGGAGACACATTTAGCTTAGAACAAGCTGCCAATCAACAGTAGCAGTTTTCATTATTGTTTAAGCATTTACAAAGCTGGATTATAAAAGCATGACAAATTATTTAAAAACGTACAAAGTAAAAAAGTAATTTATTTCAAAATACACATGAAAATCAGTTTATTTGTAACATTTCAAGGAGTTTTTACAGGGATCAAAGTTAGCCTGTGCGCCATAAGTAGTTCAGTATAAATTAGATGCTTTTGAAGTCACTTTTCCTATTTCAGGTTCGAAAACCAAGAGTCTACAGCTTGCATAATATTATGTGTTCGGATGCTGCTATCAGTTAGACCCAGCACCTCTTTCACTTGAAGCAAAGAAAAAGGAAAACACTGCTTTCAGAAAGATGCAGCAAGTAATTCCTTCAAATCTTAAGAGACTTCATATCTAAACATACCTGAAATATTTCTAACAAGACAAAAACATCATAAATTTCTCACATGCACATTCGTGCAGAGGAAACACACAAAATATGAATTACTAACATATTAAAAGAGAAAACTCATCTATAAATTTCATTTGCTACCTTATTCTACAGAAAGAAAATGACTATTTTATCTTATGCCTTCATAATTTTTAGATGCCCTTTAATTTCCTGGGGATGGTAAAGAAGAAATGCTTCATGTAATTCATTCCCCCCCCATGAAAATTAGGTACAAATAGAGAAATTATTTCTATTATTGTTTAAGGAAAAGAAGCCCTACATTCATGTTATCTCAATGGCCTGTGTAGTCTCATATTGAAAATAAACTCTTCACATCAGTCAAGAGTCCATGAGGGGTGGCAGCACCTGTGGCTCAAGGAGTAGGGGGCCAGCCCCATATACCGAAGGTGGTGGGTTCAAACCCAGCCCTGGCCAAAAACTGCAAAAAAAAAAAAAAAAAAAAAAAAACAAGAGTCCATGAGAGGAAAAGAATAGAACCCAAATTGGAAAAGCTCTCTATAGAGGTGAAAAAACAGAAAAGATTCTCATTAGTAAGTGGTAAGTAGAAAGAGAAAAGAAAATAATAGAAAAGAAATTTTTCCTCTGTGTCTGTTTGATTTCTGATGTTTGTATGTTATTGGAAATAGGGTGATTTCCATTAATAGCGATATTAGCTTCCAGCTATATATGGAAAAATGACACTGAGCTGCTTGAAAATCTCCCAAATAATGTAAGTGAAATGTAATCTTTAAAATTGTAGGCATTAACAGTGTACACAAATACTTAAAGCAATTGATGCCATAATTTTAATATTTTTATTTCCAGTATAAATATAAAAGCGTAAAAAGGTGCTTCTTTCTCTCAGATGTTCTTTTTCTCAAGCACATGTGTACAAAAGACAGAAAGAAAGTCTACCAAAAAATAAAGATTTCCTACTTTAAGGCATCCCTGACTTCCATTCTAAAATTTTTGACTAGACAAGGCAAGGATTAGACCACAAAGAAGCATCACAGGAAAAAGGAGGTGGCCACGTCCAGCTGCATTTCTGGGTCATTCCCCCGACATGGGCCCCAGACCACAGATGACTCCAAATTCTTCATGAAAAATAGGGCCAAGCCGAGCCTTTCTTTGAAAAGACAGGAAATAGTTCTACAAAGGTTGACTTTTTGAAACTTGAGATGTATGTAAGGAAAGGCGTTGCGTCTTATTGTGTGAACCAAGAAATAGAGCTGGACACCGATGCCTGTATCTTTCTTGGTGACCCTCAGATAGAGAAGAGTGGTACTGAATCACAACGGAGAGCAAACGAACATGTCTGACAATGTTCAGGATGCAAAAGTAGAAAACATTTAAAAAGAAGAAAGTTAGCATGTTATAACTTCACATATTGCTACTTCGCGAGTTTCTAAAGTAATGGATGGGAATTTTCAGTCTTCTCCATGAACACTGGTGAACAACTTCAAGATTTTATCATGAATGGAATTTGAATCTAAAATTTAATTTAGATTCAATCTGATTTAATTTTATCTTAAATTTTAGATTCAGTGTTTGGGGCAGATAAAGTTCTAAACTTTTGAAGAACTGCCAACTTATCAAAGGTCTCTTGGGAAAATCAGAAGATTCTACCCTCGTTTTTCCAGCTACTTTGTGTCAATGATTTATTTTCTGAAAAGCAATCAAATAGCATGGGATTATGAATGCTGCCTATAGCACTGAAGTACCCCATTGTTACAATCAATTGTTTTTATTTAGTTTGCATCTATACTCAGGACTACCTTTTTGAAAAATAAATGTGTATCTCTGAAAATGCTTAGTAATTGTGCAGTGGAAAACAACTGATCATTCTTAATTAAGTTTCAAATATATGGCTTCACACAGCTGCACACACGTGTACTAATCTAATTGTTAGCTGCACCTGCTCCAAGTTAGCACTATTTCACGTAGCTCATAGCAAGAATGGCATTTTCAAGCATTAATCTGTTGAACGTAAATCTGGACTTTCTTTCAATAGTTTATGACACATATGCTTTGTGCCACACAGGAATCTGATGTAGAAAAATGTAGGCGATTCTGAGTTTCCTTACTTGAAAACAAAGCTGTCTTTTCAATCTAAAATAAGTTTCTTCCATATTATAACTGAGTGATTTTTCACTGAGAGGTATCAGAGCAATTATTTTAACATTTATATAAAGTGCTCTTTGATTCAAACCAATTCACGGGCCGCTGAATGTCGTAAATAGTAAATAAGCTAAATGGTTCTCGTTCTTACAACACTACAGGCACCACTGTAAAACGCAGTGGTGATTTTTCTTACCATCTGAAATCATTAGTTTCTGAGCATTAAGGACAGCAATGACAAAAAGAAAATTACCCTCTATAGATTAGGAGCTTAAACTCTGGTTTCTGCCCCTGGAGTAAATTCGTTGCCAGACATCACATCCCTTTTTTATAGGAATGACCTGAAAATCTGAAGTTGGCATAACCACACAGCTCCATGGTTTTAATTTATGATACATAAAGACTTTTTTTTCCATAAAATGGAAGTTTTGTAATGAATCTCCATGGTGTGGAATTTTACTTTCTTGGCTGATAAACTGACTTCTTAGTTTTCTTAACAAATATGTTTACTGACATCTGTAGTCTACTAAACATTAAACTAAATACATGTACCATAATTAAAAGCAAAGATACAGAAGCCCAACAGGTGGATTTCTCTGGAGCACTTGTTTCTTTCTATCATTTGTTAAATGGTCAAAACACGGTGACCCCTCTGATAATAGCTTGCTGAACCAGGTCTCCACCTCCACAGGACCAAAAGCTACTTCATACCCTCGTAACATCAGTTGCAAGTTGAAGAAGACGTAAATATTCCTTTAACTTTAATTAAAATCCAAATACACTGCTCACAGAATTGAAGTTAATATTTTCAAAATCTTAACAAAGTTATTTAAAAGTACTTATAGTTTCTATCTTAAACTATCTTTGGCTCAATTAATTTTAATAAATCTAACATTTTTCCTATATACGTGTGAAAGACAAAGACACCCAAATATGATAAAAATATGCACTAAGCATTTCAGAAGCAAACAAAACTGGGAGAACTTCTGTGTTCCTCAAAGGTACATATGAGTCATAACTTAGCCTGGAAACCTGATTTATCTGTAAAACTATCGTTATTCATAATAACTCAAAGACACAAAAAGTTTCTAAAATCGATCAAACACAAATGGAAAAAAAAATATGACCACTTATTTTTAAGACAGTGCTTTGCCAATATTAACTTGCAAAAGAATTGTTTTCTTTAAAATGAAACACTACACTTCCAAGAAGCAACAATTACCAAGAATCTCCGAAGTCCTTTAAGGTGGGACACTATCACCCTATGGAGCTAATTGAAATTTCTTCATCCTTTGTTTTTTGTTCTGCATCTGCATTAACATGGCTGCTAATTATATTAGCCTAGTGGCACATAAAGTCTGAATGGGAAAAGTCACATGATTCTTACAGAGCACAGAATACTCCTTAGGAAACAAAAGTATAGTTGCTGAGATGGAACACTCCGATTTCACTGCTACCGCTATTTTGTTAGGGAACTTAGCTCTGATTCAGAATTCCTGTTTCCTAAGTGAAGTGGGACCTCTCCAATACACCACAGCATGTATGCACACCTGGCTCTAGTGGGTACACACGTGCACATACCCAAACACAAAGAAACCATTAGGTTCATTGTGCTACTTTGTATATTTAGCTCCCCTATTGGTGTACTTATGTTTTCCTTAAAAAATTAGGTGCTTCAGGAGTTTATAGTCATCCAACAAAATGTTATATAGATCAATGCTACATACATTTGCCATAGAGAACCCTATTACAATACATGCTTAAAAGTTATATCACATTTTTAAGATTTCTAATTTTTTGAAAAGAGCATAAGAATGCTTCACCCACCCACTCATTCTCACAGTTTTACGCTTTCACACAGTGAATCAGCAAATGCATTCTTGTCTGAATCATATATAAAAATAAGAATGTTTTGATAATGTTTATACAATTTGGCATCCTTGGTCTCATCAGTGGTTTAACAAAGTAAACTCCATCATTTTTCTGGTTAGTTTCATCATTAAGAGCAAAAATCCTTTATTGCAAAACTTATAAGAATCTGTGGTACATAAAATAAAATGGTTTATACATCATAGAGAAAATGTTACATTCTTAAAATTCTATTTATTGCTCCATTTTTCTTTTCATTACAACCAAGTACATGAGGGCATAATTCACAGATCGAAATAGACATCATTAAATAAACTTTCATGGAAAAGGAAAAAATCCTGAGACAGTATACAACAAAACTCACTTCTTCGGCAAAATATTAAACAAAAAAATAGAACACCAAGAACCAACACTCCTGGGCTTCCGGACAACTGGTAAACAATGAAGAATACTTAAGGAATTCTTTCGTCAGTTTCAATAGCAAATCCTTGCTCTTTTCAACACTTTACTGATGGGACTCTTCAAATATCTCCTTCGGTCTTACAGTGCTTTCAGCCTTTATGAAACAATTGTTGGAAATATGGGTGACGACTCGAGTTAATTTATACTTTCTAAGGAAAGCTATTTGGTGACAAGAGTGAGCAAGCACCTGCCATCACGAATTATACACTGGTCTATTTTCCACCTGTAAACTCTCTCCTCAGCCCCTCCTTCCATTGCCCTGAGAGAACTGAAATTCAGAAACATGACGTTTTCCATTATTCACTCCTTGCCTCTTTGCAACTGTACAACATTCTCAAAAAGTGCATAGAATTCTCCATCCTATGGGATCAGGCAACAAAATCTATTTCAGGAGCAATAACACACATAATGCAAGGCAGAACCTTTTTTCCCTTGGAATTGTCTGTAATAATTTGTGATTTAAAGGTTACAAGGTTTCAGTCCATGGCAATGGTGTTGCTGAGTTCATCTAAGTATTTTCCTTCAATCTACATACTTTCAAAACTCAATGTGGCTTCTAGATAGGACTGTTGTAAGGATACCATCTGCCCCATACAGTGGTTTTTAGAGCATTATACTTGTCAGAAAATATAGTCCTTGAAAATTAACACACGGCAATGAAGAAACAAAGATACTGAAAAATTAGTATATAGAAGTAAAGTCCAAAATTCCACATTTCTCTGTTTAACACCTGTATAGTAAATTGCATGTGACAATCGTGCT
This sequence comes from Galagoides demidoff, assembly GCA_963574575.1. Taxonomy (NCBI): domain Eukaryota; kingdom Metazoa; phylum Chordata; class Mammalia; order Primates; family Galagidae; genus Galagoides; species Galagoides demidoff. Next base: position 57,780 of record CAUYQV010064893.1, read on the forward strand.
ATTACAGTAACAGGAACGCAGAGCATAAAGGAACAAAGGTTACATCTTGCTTTGCTTAAAGAAATTAAATACAACAAGTTTAACCTGAACCTGCCAAACTGTCCTCAGAGGGACAGAAATAGGTGGGGGCTGAAAGGCTCACATCACTGGTACCCTAAAGTGCGTTTCCCTGAAATCATTTTAAATATAGGCAATATATCTGTCACCTTCTCTTTTATTTTTTAAATCCATTCTAGTCAACGGCAGACCCTTTACTGCACTCCCCTGCCCAGTATCTCAAAGACACGTTACAGAATAAAAGGACTCAAGTGTCACTTACCAGTTGCATGCCACAGATAAAGATAAGCGTGCACCTGCCACTGCAATAACCCATGGTTTCCGAGACCCCTGCCACAGTCAGACTGTCCCACGTCGGCCACCGTCGAGCCCCCACTTTATCCAATCAGATCGCGGGGAAGGACAGGCAAACCTGCCGAGGGCTCGGGGGCTCCGGGCTGCCGCTGCCAGCGTCCTGGGAAGTGACAGGCATTAGGACCTGCTGGCGCGGCGGCGGCGGCAGCTCCAGCCGCGCCCGCCACACATACCTTCACTCGCTCGGTGCACACGCCGCGCCGCGAGCAGCGCCGCCTGCGGAGACGCGCCCAGGGCCCGCAGGGGCAGCAGCTGCAGCCTGGCAGCGCCGCCGCGCCCTCGGGCATCTGGCCCCGAAGTTTCGCCCCGCTGCTCCCCGCGTGGGCTCGCCTCACGCCCCCCGGCGCGGCCGCCGCCCGACGCGCGCTCGCCCCGCGCTCTCGGCGCGCCGGCTCCGGGGGCGGCCAAGCGCGCGCGGGCCACTGCCCGCCTCCCTACGCAGCCCGCGGCTGCTCTGCGCCCTGCGTTGCGGGGCCCGGCGGGCGGGGCCGGGGTGCGGGGCGCGGGCCGGGCGGGGGCGTCCGGGCCGCGGGGTCCCGGGAGGCGGCGGCTGCAGCGCGCGCTGATGCCGGGTCCCTGCCGCGTCCGGGCCGGGCGCGGCTCCTCCCCTTGCCCAGATGCGTTAATCCGCCTCCTTCAACAAATCCTTCAACCTGCGCCCCGCCGCCCTCCCCGGGGGCCAACTTCTCCGGGGTCGGCTGCGGCTGCTGGCAGCAGTGTCCTGGAGGGGAGGAGCGGCGCGGGCGCCGCGGCTGCGACTGTGGTGGCGGTGGGGACCGCGGGGCCTCGGAGCGAGGAGTCCTGGCGGCATGTCCTTGGCTCGCTGGGTTGGTGTGGGACCCGCTCCCGCGGCCGACCCCGGAGCATTATGCGGGAGTGAACTGCGTGTGTGAGTGTGTGCGCGCGCGCTGGGGAGAAAGGACGAAGAGGAGGGTTAAGGAAGGGGGATGGGGGTGGTAAAATAGGGGTGCAGCTGAGGCATCCCCTCTGACCCGAAAGCCCGAGTGGGGAGAGGCCGGAGGAGGCGAGGAAAAAGGGTGCGTGTTCCCCACTCTCTGCTGACCACCAGGCACCAGCTCCGAGATTCTACAGGGCCGGAACGCGGAGAACTACGGAGCAGACCCCGCTTTGGGGAGGACGCAGTGGCTGCTGGAGTTGGGAATTTGGGGAACCGAAGGGCATGGGGATGCAATGAGTTGCTGTTGCTGCTTCAAAATGTTTGTTTTCACTCAGAATATTAAAGGATCACAGGTTATTTTAACATTTAATTACTTCAGCTCCACGGACCGTCCCGGTTGGGTGTGGATTCTTGGTGGTGCTCCAGCTCTCACTCCGAAACGCCGGCCTGAAGCCGCTGGTACCTGCAGAGAGACCTGCTTCGGAGCCCGCTGCTGCCACCTGCAGGCAGAAAATTGACGGGCGGGACGTGCTGGCCCGGGTGGCCGCCGCGGGGGCCCTGGGTATTCGGGATCCAAGGTCCAGTTTTTTTTTTTTCTGTAGCTTGGGCCAGCTGCTGAAAGCGTTCATAACTTTGCCAAGAAGCGAAGTTCCGTAAAGATCCACTGAGGGACAGTGGGACGAAAAATTGCAAGCACCTCCCAGCACCCCTTGAGACTGATGAAACCACATCAAGCAAAGAGCTTTCTGTAGCCAAGGGAATTTGGCCCCATTGAGAAAATGGCATTTGTGTAGTATGCTGGGAAACACAAATAAGGATCCCAAATGATTGCTTTCTTTGAATAAACATTGCAAAGTATCAGAATGACTAAATAGAAAGAAATTGAATAGAGCATAGGGATTCTTCTCCAAAAGCCTGGGACTGAATTTTCAGAAATGATTTGTCAATCTTAGAGAGTCAAAAAATGATTTATTAAACTTATGAAACTCAGATATTTTATTACTATAATGAGAATCTTTACTTTAATCGTCCCATTTGTAAAAGGACTTCTGAAAAGTGCTTTTTGATGTCTAATGAAATTTCAAGAGCCACCTATGTATTCTTACCCACTGTAAGGGCTGCGATTAAATAGCTACTCCACAACCTTTGGTGAAATTGAAGGCAGGGTTATTTGGTAGCAAATGTTTCTCTTAGTTGTTATTCTCTGTACACACCTGAGCTGTCCAGTAGCTACTAGCACTGCAGGTACTTTGCATCGCTTCCCTCCCCCCCTCAAAAAAAGTTGTTTAATGCTGAATGTTGAAGAGGCCATGGCCATTTTGTCAAAAGCGTTCTTTTACCTCTTTAAATTTGTTATAGCAACAACATATTTATGTGGATCCACACATAATCCTAAAATGGTTTCCCTGCAACCAGCAACAGCCTCAGTATTGAGGCTGTAGAGAAGGAAAGCATAACGTTACCTGTAAGCTGACTCGGTTAATGTCCCACCCCGCCCCAGTACCCACTTTATTTTGTAAGCAGTGGAGTTGTTTTCTGGCCACAGGAGGTTCTTGGCTGGACACAAGAGCTATGGTCACTTCATAATGACTGGGAGTTGGTGGATAAATACCCAAACTGCTGCTTCTTCAGCCTAACCTATGCCATTAACATCACCACCAGGACTGAGCCCCAGCTGCTCATGGTGGTTAACTTGGTGACTCGTGCACTCTGAACTGTCTTCCTTCCCTCTGTGCCTCCTTTTCCTCCTCTTTTACCAGCACTTCCTGGGATCACCTCTGAAATAAGCCACTGTACTCAAATCCTTTGTCAGGCCCTGCCTTCTGAGAAACTCAATCAGGCTTTTATTCCTGGTCTGACATCATTGGCATGGTATTCTCAGAAAAGTGAACCACAGACTTTTAATGTTGGGCATTTACTGTGTGCCTTATGTGCTAAACCCACATCATCTCATTCTTTACAGGAAATCTGTGATTTGGTACAATGTTCATTTTAAAGATACAGAAACAAATCAAGTATTTTGATCACAGGTGCACATATTCTTGTTGGCAGAATTAGAGTTTGAAGGCACATCTGTGGGACACCAAAATTCACTTTTCAAATGACCACACTGTACTCCCTTATCGGTATTTTACTATGATTCTCCATCATTCCTTTGAAATTCTGAACAAACACAATAACAAAAGTATTTAGAAGAATGATCACAAATTTTGATTTCCCTGAGCTAAATTCATGTGACATCCTTCAGATACAATATAGGCAGTGCCTGGCTTGTGAAAAGGTGCCCTAGTTAGGGATGCAATTCCATTCCTTAAGGTGGCCATGTACTTTCTGTTCCATTTTCTATTATTCCTGGAACTGAGTGCATTACTGGAAGAGACCAAACAGAGAATCCCAGTTGTTGCATTAAAGTGCATGAAGGAGAGAGATTTTCCAATTGGAAAGTTAATTGTATTCTCATTTAGAAGTAAGGTCATAAAGCATTTATGGTTATAAGGAGCTAAGGGCTTTTGTTGACTAGTCTGATGACATGAGTATTGTGAATTACCTTGTTTCTGTGGGGAAAATGTGCTTCATATTCCACACCTCCATCTGGCTCACCTTGGCTTGCCGCTTTAAAGTAGTTTTCAAGGTGGTTTCACACCTATTAACTCATTTATCTCCCAGAACAACTCAGGGAATGCAGTAAGTACACAGCCACTAAGCTAGTCACAGACTGCAGCAGTCACTTCTGCTAAAACAAAAACTCAAACCTGGCTTTACAACACCACTGCACAAGTTCATTGAGTTCTATTCAGTCCCCATTCATTATAGTTAGAAAATATCGTGGCAACAATTATCTTTAGAATCCCAAGACGAACAGATTTAGTGTAGTGGATATTTTCTTTTTTGGGTAACCATAACGATTAGGAAAATAAAAGTATTTTTTAAATATTGATAGCAAATAAAAGGAAAAATATCATAACATTTTTTAATCCAGAGATAAACAATATTTTTATAAAAATAAGATTGTATCATACATAACATATTTTAACCTGTCTTTTTTTTTTTTTCCACTTAACAAGAGATCAAAAACATCTCCAGGTTAATAAGTATTACGCTTAAGGACTCTACAGCCAGACAGTTTAATTTCATAATCCAAGCTCGACCATTCACCAACTAGGTAATCTTAGGCAAATCACTGAACTCTCTGTGCTCTGGTCCTGTTATCTATAAAACTAGAGGAGTACTACTGCACATATAGGATTATTGGGAGGATTTAGTACATGTCAACATATGAAAAAGTTATTAGAACCATGCCTAATTTAGAACTCCAAGTATGTTAAAAGACTTTGCAGAAGTAATTAAGTTAAGAACCTTGGGATGAACAGAATGTCTTGAGTTATCTAGAAGAGCCGAATTCTAACAACATGGGGTTTAAAAAGCAGAAAATTTTCCATCCTGGAAGGAGAATTGATTTTTAGATGTAGGAAGGGAACCGACCCTGAGTCAAACAGTGTAGATGTCCTCTAGAAGCTAGAGAAACCGACTGTACCTTTAACCTCCAAGAGGACACATTTATGCCAACACCTTAATTTCAGCACAATAAGATCCACAGACTTTAACATACGGAACTGTTAGATAATATGCATTATTTTAAGCTACTAAATTTGTGGTGATTTCATGTAACATCGATAGAAAGCCAATAGAGTTTTCTTCCAATGTTTCAATACTGTAAATTCTATAATAAATAAGTTTATAAGTATGTTTTTGCCTGTGTTACAGTAATTTACTTACAATAAATTGTAGAAGTGGATTTGGAAGTTAAGAAAAAGGAGCAAAATTATGAGGATTTTGGTAAATAATATGAAATTTCCTCTATGGGGGTTTTATCCATTTATACCCACTGTATAGGTAATGTATATTACCAGTGGTATATTACCATTTACCAATGGTAAATGTTTTATCCATTTATACCCACTGTATAGGTACGTACTTAGGTATAGGTGATGTATAGGTAATGTACTTGCTATTTTTCCTATGCTTTCACTGGTAATAGATATTATTAACATTTTTGCCTTTTAATTTTCATTTCTTTTATATAATGATTATTTATTAAATACCTAGTAAATGTGCTGCAATGAACTGTGGCCTGTAAACACTATGTATTGCATTGACTTTCATCTTCATGTGATAACTTCTTTGGAAAGTTCCATTCCTTAATAAAATTATTCAGTGACACATTCTACTGTTCAGAACCATAGCAATCAAAATCCACTTATCCATTTGACCAAAATGCTGGCCTTCGCAGAAAAACATTAAAAAGCTATTTAGCCAAGATGACAGACTATTCCATGAAAAGGACCAGCTTTGTAGTTATGATCAATGACTGACTAGTCATGTTTCTGTATTAAATACTACTTGAGTTCTATCCTTCTAAATTAAATACTTTTAACTTATAATCAAGTAGAGTGCCATGAATGTACTGAGATCAGCACCTATTTGCTGACGTTCATTTTCATCCTTTAACGTGAATATTTTTAATACAGATTTCAATCATATTTAATATGGAACATTCTAGTCATGTTAACACAATTATTCCACAAATGTAAGAAGCTTAGTTATAACGTTATTTTAGTAAATTGTCTGAAAAAGCATGTCTTTAAGTATCAATCAGAAATTAGAAAAGCTGTGTTTCAGTCTCTATATTTTTTTCTAATTTGTGGTAGTTTTTCACAGGAAAAATTGAGAAATAAGTGTAAAGTTAAGCTTAGTGTTTCAATATTGTTTCTGTATAGCAACCCACTCTACACTGGGACATTAAATGATGATTTTATTACAATCACAGATTCTGTGGTTAAGGAGTTTGAAAAGGTTGTCGATGGGACTTCAGCTGGAAAGACTTGAAGCCTGGAGGTGTCTCTTTGGGCTGAAATCCAGATCCGGTAAAGACTCATTCACTCGCATTTTAAGCAGGAGCTGGAAAGCCTTGAAGACCAGACGGGTGAACTGAGCACCCACTGGTGGCCTTTCCTTACAGCCTGGCTTCCTCAAAGTAGGCAGATGTTTTACACGGCTGCTGAGGCCTCCACGCCTAAAGTTCCAGAAAACAAGGTGGAGGTTTCATCAGCCTTCAAAGAAGCACAGCATCACTTCCACCATTTTGTACTGGTTCTAAGGAAGTCCTAAGTCCACCATGTTTGAAGGGGTGAAACCTAAAATCTTCACCTGCCAATAGGAAGAATATCAAGAAAGTTAAAGACTATGTTTAACACCTCCATTTTAATCAGTGAATTATAGATGAAGGGAATTTATGGTTTTAAAAATGAAAATAAGTACACATTAAAAATTTAAGCGTTAACGTTAAAATACATTGCATTAAAATAAAAAAGTTACCTTTATGCTAATATTTTGGAGAAACTAGTTAGTTAAACATAAAAGAACTTGTTGCTCTGAATTACCCAGAATAAAAAATAATAAGAAAATTAATAATCTGATTTTGGATTTTACATGCTATGGACCAGGTAAATAAAGAGAACATACTGCATCCAATCAAATAATTTCACACAATTAACAGCAAGTTAAAAGTTTGGATTTGTTTCCTACAATGATGAGATGAGAAACAGTGTATTTAAGCCATTCAATATAATAAAACTAAACAAATGATTAGTTTGTAGTGAGGCAATAGTAATATGTACTCTACATTTTTTTCTGTGTAATTAAGATTTATTATACAGCCTGAAAGTAACTTTTTAGATAATGTAGCTACTGTAAAATTTCTTTATCTGTTATGCTTTTCCCAGCTTATCCTGCTACGACCCTCATAAACACCAATTTAATAGAATATTAGAAACTGACAAAGAGAAATGTTAGGAAGTTAGATGTAGCATACTTACTTACAACAGGATTAATTCAAAATCTTTACACAGTGCCATGTTTGAGCTTCTGAAGGAAAGAAAAATAAATCTCCAAACACAGTTGTGTCTTTTTTATAGTTACGATGTTCAATCATAGAAATATAATATTTTAATCAAAATGTTTTTTCTTTTAGAAGTAAAGGAGTGCATTCTTTACTGGAATACCAAACTTACCTTGTCCTTTTTAAATCTGGAGGTGGACCAGGGAGGACAACGTTTGGGGTCACCTTCTGTTGCTGGGAGTGGGAGTACAGCACCCTGACTTCTTTCATGCACCTGTTAGTCACCTGTCCTGGGACTGACCAGTAAAGACACCATGATTCTTTGATGTGTCTGGGGGGCTTTTCCCTAGCGACTGTGGTAAATATGGGTGATTCTTTGATGTCTCCTGGCAATGGTCTTGAGAACAGAGATACAGCCAATAGTCCTGCCTTCTAAAGTGCTTTTGGCTTTATATGTGCTTTTTATAGCACATAGCACTAACTTCCTGTCACAATAAAATTCTCAGTAGTCATAACAACTGACGTTCAGCCCAGTAACCACTTCTTTGCACATTATAACCTTAGAACTGTGAATCTCACTAGCACTGTTGACTGGACTGAAGCTCCCTCCATGGGACCAAAGGACATTTCCAGATTCTATCCACAAATGACTTAGGAGACCAGAGGGCACAGGAAATTGTTCCCATGCTTTTACTCTGTCAACTACATCACCTTGTCAATTTATTCTGATGCCACTGGGAATACAGGGGTAAAAAATGTGGTGAAAAATATTCTCCTTTAAACTTTGCATTCAGTCTATATCCAGCATGCAAGGGAGAGAAGAAGCCATTAAGCCCCTTCTTGTTTGCCTACTGCTTCCATTTCAGCCCCTCATACACTTTCCACCCATGACTGAACGTGATGAATTTTCCTCCCTGTCCTTGCCTGGTCAGGATCCTCCTCTGAAGGATATACTCATCCCTCCCAGAGAAGACAGTAATAGCAGGTGGAGTGAAGGGAGGGAGGAGCCAGGGAAGGGGAACAGAAATGTTATACCCGTTAACAGCTGCAAGTTAAACAAAACACAGGTGGCACCCTTAGAGGCTAACATTTGGAAAATAGGTGGGGAGAGGAGAGGTTCTACAATTACCATAATAAAAAAGAATATTAAGGGCCGTAAATCAGTAGAGGTGCGGGCTGAAGGCTATGGCAATCCCCAGGAGGTGTTATGGCCACCTCAGTGATAAGCCAAGGTCTGTAAGCTGGCTCAAGTCTTACAGCTAGGAAAAACAAAGAAAATCACAGACCTGAACTCAGCAAGGTCAGTTTAGCTGCAACACAGGAGCCCGGCAGAGAACAGAGGGCATGCTGTTGAAATGGCAGAGCTGAATGTCAGTCTGAAGAGTTTAGACTTTTATTTCATCAGCACTAAGCAACTGCTTCTAGTTCTTGAATAGAGTGGTGACAAGAGCCATGCTTAGAAAGATTCATCTAGCTACTGTGCATGAATGTGTTGGAAAGAAGAGACTGGAGGTACAGAAAGCCACCAAAACTAGAGCCAGAATGCCTTGCTCTCTATTGTACACTAAGTCCAAGCTATACAGTGGTGTATTTTTAATCTAAAGTATCAGATAAATCTATTTTTTCTATTATTGCCATCCTTTGCCTTTGTAATGTATATAATGGATTTGTTCTTCTACAGATCCTTTGGCAAATATTTTAATATTGAATTCTAAGAATAAAAGCTAATGTTTCCTATCAGTTGTTATAGTGAGCAAGTGTAACCCCATTCTCAGGTCCAAATATATCAGGAGACTCATGTTTAAATAACACACAGTACACAATTTTTGTTTTGCAATAACTTTTATTATGCCTTAAGCTTAAATACATTATAATATGTGAATATCTTTGTACATGTATGATATTTGATGTTTTAATGCATTCCCTTTAAAATATGTCCACTTGGATGGAAAGAGAGGAAATACATGTCTATTCAAATGGCAATATATAATTAGATGATCAATATTGAGCTAAAGAGTGCCATTCTCACAATGCTCCAGAGAATATATTTATAATGTGGCAAAAAGGAAAAAGAGCCAGGGAAGTATTTGTACAATTAATTTAAGACATCATAAGATTACTTCAAGTGTATAGTTTTTAGAGCTGTTTGCCTTCGTTTGAGCAGGGCTATAGTCATACCAAACGATTAAAGCTATTTCATGGTCCCTATGAAGATGGAATGCCAAATGATTTTTTTGTTTTCCTTTCCCTACAGGATTTCATGATTTGATTGCCCAAGTGATATTTATATTGTCACAAACTTCGTTAACTGTCTTGTGTTAATTACAGTTTTCACATTTTTCATGGTGACAAAATTGTCATATTCTTATGATCGTAGTCTTTTTAACTAAAAAAGTGATTTCTGTGAAGAGGTCTTAAAAGTGAATATTTCATCTGAAAAATTTTATGTTAACCAAGTAAAAATGACTTTTTGGAGAGAGTTTTCTTTTTTTCTTTGCTAGAGGAGGAAGTACCATAAGCTGTAACATAGCTTGAGTGTTTGGGCGCAATAAAGACATATATTACGTTGGCCGGGAACAACGGCTGATGCCTGTAATCCTAGCATTCTGGGAGGCTGAGGCGGGAGGATTCTGGAGCCCAGGAGTTTTAGGTTCCTGTGAGCTAGGCTGATGCCATGGCACTCGAGAATGGGCAACAGAGTGTGACTCTGTCTTAAAAAAAAAAAATAAAAGTACTATGTTACAAATAAATGTTTCATGAAATAGAGTGGTCCTCGTGGTCAGGAAAAATTGGGTAATTGGCATGATTAACATTAACTTTCTCAACAAGTTGCAGAGTATTTTCAAGATTATCTTCACAAAAAGTATTCATTATTTCGTATATAGTTACCTTAAAATTCAAATACCAAAGACACACATTTTGACATACATTTTACTGAAATAAATATCTTTAATAATTACAAACATTGGAATCTTATTTCCCCTGCTCAGACAGAAACTTGTCTTTACTGCTGAATGTCTTACTGTGGAGGCAAACAGAAAATAGCACCAACCACACACAAAACACACACAAACATCCCAGAAGGGCCTAGAATCAACAAAGCTACAGTGATTTTGGTTAGAGATTTTACCATTTTGACTCTGCCTCTTGGGATGTTTTTTCCTGAGCGAATTGGTAGCTAACACTTCTCTTACCTAAAACCCATGTCAATCCACTGAACTTTAGTCAGTGTGGTCATCCCCAGGGGCTGGATCACCAAGAACTAGATACATTGCAGACTGAAACAAGGATTCAATATAGAATTTTTTTCATGGTCTAGTGGCAATCTCCTAATTTGGTAGAGAGGCCAGTCGCTCAGTGGAGTCCAGCAGAAGTTTCAGAGTCTCTAATCTAGTACTTATTTGCCCACTGCTGGCAGGTGGACCTCATTTCCCACTTCACATTAAGGATTTGATTATGGAAAGTGTTAGTATCATGCATGCCTGGAATGAGATAATTCACCAGCTTGCAATCATTCAGGGCAGCAAGGGTGGCAAGTTCAAGGAGGATTATTCAAAATCTGCTTATTCCTGATCAACCTAATGGGAATCACAAAAGTCATGAATGAGATTCACACTGGGAGTTGAACATAGGGCTAGAGGAGAAAGGGATGTGATGGCATGAGAACATGTATGTAGTAAAAAACCATATGACAAAGAAATTACAGTCAAGGAGGTACTGATGAGGGGGTGTGAGGCACTGGTCATTCTTTGAAATTAGGAGATTGTCACTGGGTCATGAAAATAATTCTAGAGAACACCTACTTGTTTAAGAGCACAATGAATCTAGGTTTTGGTGTTCTGGGTTCTAGGGATGATCACACTGTTTAAAGTCAAGTGGATCCAGGTGGCCCCTTAGTTGAGAAAATGGTCAGAGCAGGATCAGCATGATGCTACCCAACCTTCCCCAGGGATGAAAGTGAGGTGATGGGCCATGGCCTTTACACAGCTAACTCCCGGCCTACTCCCTAGAACTTACATTGAGTTGATTTTTTTAAATAATTATCTACTATGGGCTGGGCCATCTGCTCCAGGGATGGTGGGTTCTAACCCAGCCCAGGCCTGCTAAACAACAACAAATATAGACAGGCACTGTGGCAGGCACCCGTAGTCCCTACTAGGGAGGCTGAGGCAAGAGAATCACTTAAGCCCAAGAGTTTGAGGTTTCTGTGAGTTATGATGCCATGGCACTTTACCGAGGATGACATAGTAAGACTTTGTCCCAATTAAAGTACTAATTATTATTATTATCTGCAATGATGCTTTAGATAAGTGTAATCTCAATAATAGATGCTAAAGAAGCATAAAATTCCAAAAACATTATAGAGCCACTTTGTTTTACACTTAAAAAAAAGCCGTACTTCAGTGTAACTAACTTCACACTGAGCACAAAACATTTCTACATGTTTAATATATTCTGTTATGTTTAGAGGACAGAAAATTGAAGCTAAGACCTTTTAGTAATAACCATTTTAATGCTTGTTTATCACACTAGGGAAGTAATACAGAGTTCCCAAATTTAGTCATAAAAAGCAATTGTTCTTCCAAAAAATAAAGGATAATTTCTCCATTTCATCTTCTATATAAGTGCAGAACTAAAATGCTGACTTAAAATAGATTTCAAATGTTAGTCTGACTATGATAATTGCCAAGGATCATATCTTAGAAAGTTATTTCTAAGGATCTCTGTATTTTTAAAGTTATGGCCATTTCATCTCGGTCTGGAATATTAAATATGACTTTTTCTCTTGATTTCATGATTAATGATTTTTTTAAGTCAATGTACAAATATTAATAGAAATACATTCTGAAAAAATTACATTGTTAGTCATAGCTGGGGGGTACTTCCTCACCACTCCTGATATTTCTCTCTGTTAGTACAAGTTCCATATTTATAACACTGCTGGCTCTCTCTGCACTCTCATTCATTTCTCGGCAGGGGATAGAAGCTTAATTTGAGTAGTAAATTTAAAAGAAGAGTCCGGGCCCATCCAGTCATCCCTCACTCTCGGTAAGGAGCCAGCATCGCCACAGGTCCCACATCATAAGTTTTACAAAGCCATCTCCATGGATGGTGAGGCTATGATTATTAGCCATGCTTAATAATTTTATTAATTAAGACTGTCTAATTTGGTGTTAAGGCTCTCATTTTCCTGCATATATATTCTCCATTTACCTTTATTAGTAAAATATGAGTGTTGACTGTAAGCTGCCTTATTTGTTGTATTATTTTTTAGTTACTATTTTTTTTACCAAGCCTACATCTACACTAAGCAATGTTGATTCAGTTGCTTATTCCTTCAGCATTGTGTTGGTGTGTAAAGATGTAGGTGATAGCTTGTGTTTTATGCTCCAATCTGTTGATGAAATCCTGCATATGAAGATGACCAGCAAGGCCAAGAAACAAAATAGAGAACAAAACATAGTGTACTCAGTAAATATTCACAGCATCCACCATGTACCAGGAATTTTCTGGATACTGGGATTATACTAGTAGAAAAGAAGAGGTTCCTGCCTTTATGGCACCTATTTCCTACTGGGAAAAAGGAAACAACAAATTAATTATGTGTGATAAATGCATACATCATGCATAGCCATGCTAGTAGCTGGGAGTGACAGAAAACACATAATACAAGTATTTTACAGAGGACGGGGTGATCCTTATTTAGGTAGGATGGTTAGGGATTGCCTTTCTAAAGAAATAAAAGTTAATCTGAAACAGTGATGGTGATAACAGGAAGACAGTGAATCAGACAGAGGAAATGGAAAGTTCAAAGGTCCTGAGAGGAAACATAAGTATAAAATCTAAAGAGCAGAAGGACAACCAGAGTGACAGGAACAGAATAGGAGAACACCTGGCAGCAAGAGGCAAAGAGCCCAGAGAGGTAGGCAGTGCCTAGATCATGTAAAATGGCCTCTTAGGCCACGGATTAAAAAATAATAAATAAAAACATAATAAGTTTTATTCAAAAAGAAGTAAGAATGCATTGGAATGTTTATTGAGGGGAATGAATGTGATCTGATGTGAGTTTTTATATCTCCTTGAGGCTGCTTTGATTTAAAGCATTGCATAGAGAACAGGTAAAGGTAAGGTGACCAGACATCCCACTTTTGGTGGGACAGTCCCAATTTTTAACAATTTGTTCTGTGTCCCATGGGATCTTAAAAAAGTCCTGATTTTTGGAAAGAATGCACAACAAGCTAGGGAGAACAAGAAGGGAATACACGGTTTTTGGCTGCTGAAAAGTTTAATGTAACTCCATTTGGGAATGAAGAGGTTAATGTAACTTCATTTGGAAATGAAAAGGCTAATGTAACTCCTTACTCCCCTCCTGGGGAAGTTCACCCAGGTGGAATCTGTATTAGAAGGAGACTGGCTCCCTCACTTGCTTCTAAGCAAGGACAATTAGCTCAGAAGGAGCCAAACTATCTGGAACAAACAAGTAGCCCCCCTCTCTAGAGGGTCCCTAACCATAAACAGCTCAGACAATAGCAGCCCTGCCGGACAAAACACCCTATGAAATTGCTCTATGTGCTTTAAAAACCTCAGCTCGGTTCACTAGGGGGTCGCCCTTCCTCCAGCCATGGCTGAAGGGAAGACTGGCCCAGGCATATCCTTGCAAAATAAAGCACTTTTTGTCTTTACATGTGTGTGGTGGTCTCTCAGTGGCAATTCTGGTCCTAACACTGCCATGTGGCTATTTCGCTAGGATATGAGTTTTATATTATTTTTGTTAATTCTATAATGTTAAACTTTAATAATAACAAATAATTATATTTTTTGCTTTTTTTTTTTTTTTTTTTGAGACAGAGCCTCAAGCTGTCCCCCTAGGTAGAGTGCTATGGCATCACAGCTCACAGCAACCTCCAACTCCTGGGCTCAAGCAATCAGAAAAATCTCCTGCCTCTGCCTCCCAAGTAGCTGGGACCACAGGCGCCTACCACAAGGCCCGTTTGGGTTGCAGCCATCATTGTTGTTTGGCGGGCCCAGGCTGGATTCGAACCCGCCAGCTCAGGTGTATGTGGCTGGCGCCTTAGCCACTGGAGCCACAGGCGCAGAGCCATAACAAATAATTGTTGAGAACTGATTATTGAGAACTGCTTATCAAAGTTTGCATTATTGATCAGTTGTTAGAATTCTACCACCATTGTTGGGACTTAATGAACAATGGCATTTTTTGGCATTGGCAAGCACAAAAACATTTTGTAACTGTCTCTCAGACAATACACATCATACTGCGTGCTAGTGCTAGTTAAACAAGTAATGTCAACAAATCAGCTATTCAGATAATTTAGGTAATTTATTTATTTATTTATTTCATGAATTTAGCAGACAGTACTCGTATCATTTATATTTTATGGTGGTGGCAAAAAGT